>JAIPMN010016707.1:0-10679 GCA_020650975.1 Apostichopus californicus
ATTGCATCTAAGGCCAGGTGAAAATGCAAAATTATTTACAAAATGGAGTGGCCGGGTGTTGAAGTGTGCTATATTGCACCAAATTGCATCTGAGGCCACCTGGAAATGTAAAAAAATTCCCCTTAGACCCCTCCCCCAGGCCGGCCATCAGTCTTCAGCCCCCCCACTCAAAAGTACCTTCCTACGCCACTGATACAACGTACATATTTTCTGACAAGTTGTTATATTCTAAATGGTTGGGACACTGTATAATAAATCGGTCCTAATGCCTTTGTTAATGATTTACATGTATAGAGTGTTGTCGTAGTTATATGCATGTTATTAAAACTCAGTCAGTTATAAACTTACCTCATTTTGTAGATTATTGATCTGCACTATACTTGCTGGGTTTGTCACCTTTGCGCATTGAATGGTGTCTGGAAATTGCACGCGACAAATGCATTGGTCAGTTAACGGGTTACGTGATCCATTCACAGCGAAACCGACGTTAGTTTCCTGAGCGTACGAAATCTTAAAAATAAAACATATAACTGTGGATAATGTTTTCTATGATGTGAAGTGTGGATTGATCTTTTTACAAAAGTTCTTAATGTAATTTTTTTGCTTAGTATTCAATCAAATTCCTATTGATGTTATTGACTTATAAATATTAGTCATAATATATGTTATGAGTTTGTAGTAGTCATATTCTAGAATTCATCTCTGCTCATAGTCATAGATTTTTACTCATATTTTAGCATTCATTTCTGTACTCATACTCATATATTTGTACTCATATTCTAGAACTCATACTCATAGATTTTAAGTCATATTCTCTCATTCATTTCTGTACTCATACTCATATATCACTTTTCAAATCTAAACTAAAAACCTACCTCTATGCTAAACATTTTTCAATTTGATTTGTAATTATATTTCATTGTTGCATTATTGTTTTTGCTTTTCTTTCTATTCAAATTTATATGTATGGCGCTTTTGACAACTATTTTGTTTATAATTAGCGCATTATAAATCTTAGTTATTATTATTATTATTATTATTATTATTATTATTATTATTATTATTATTATTATATATTTGTACTCATATTCTAGCATTCATTTCTGTACTCATACTTAAAAATTTGTACTCATATTCTTTCATTCATTTCTGTACTCATACTAATAGGTTTGTGTTCATATTCCAGCATTCATTTCTGTACTCATACTCATAGATTTGTAGACATATTCTAGCATTCATTTCTGTACTCATACTCATATATTTGTACTCATATTCTAGCATTCATTTTTGTACTCATACTTATAGATTTGTAGACATATTCTAGCATTCATTTCTGTACTCACACTTATAGATTTGTAGACATATTCTAGCATTCATTTCTGTACTCATACTAATAGGTTTGTGTTCATATTCCAGCATTCAATTCTGTACTCATACTCATAGATTTGTACTCATATTCTAGCATTCATTTCTGTACTCATACTCATATATTTGTACTCATATTCTAGCATTCATTTCTGTACTCATACTCATATATTTGTACTCATATTCTAGCATTCACTTCTGTACTCGTTATCATAGATTTGTACTCATATTCTAGCATTCATTTCTGTACTCATACTTAAAAATTTGTACTCATATTCTTTCATTCATTTCTGTACTCATACTAATAGGTTTGTGTTCATATTCCAGCATTCAATTCTGTACTCATACTAATATATTTGTACTCATATTCTAGCATTCATTTCTGTACTCATACTCATATATTTGTAGTCATATTCTAGCATTCATTTCTGTACTCATACTTATACTTGTAGTCATATTCTAGCATTCATTTCTGTACTCACACTCATAGATTTGTACTCATATTCTAGCATTCATTTCTGTACTCACACTCATAGATTTGTACTCATATTCTAGCATTCATTTCTGTACTCACACTCATAGATTTGTAGTCATATTCTAGCATTCATTTCTGTACTCACACTCATAGATTTGTAGTCATATTCTAGCATTCATTTCTGTACTCATACTTAAAAATTTGTACTCATATTCTTTCATTCATTTCTGTACTCATACTAATAGGTTTGTGTTCATATTCCAGCATTCAATTCTGTACTCATACTAATAGATTTGTACTCATATTCTAGCATTCATTTCTGTACTCATACTAATAGATTTGTACTCATATTCTAGCATTCATTTCTGTACTCACACTCATAGATTTGTAGTCATATTCTAGCATTCATTTCTGTACTCACACTCATAGATTTGTAGTCATATTCTAGCATTCATTTCTGTACTCACACTCATAGATTTGTACTCATATTCTAGCATTCATTTCTGTAATCGTTATCATATATTTGTACTCATATTCTAGCATTCATTTCTGTACTCACACTCATAGATTTGTAGTCATATTCTAGCATTCATTTCTGTACTCACACTCATAGATTTGTAGTCATATTCTAGCATTCATTTCTGTTCTCATACTCATATATTTGTACTCATATTCTAGCATTCATTTCTGTACTCATACTTATAGATTTGTACTCATATTCTAGCATTCATTTCTGTACTCATACTCATAGATTTGTGCTCATATTCTAGCATTCATTTCTGTTCTCATACTCATATATTTGTACTCATATTCTAGCATTCATTTCTGTACTCATACTTATAGATTTGTAGACATATTCTAGCATTCATTTTTGTACTCATACTTATATATTTGTACTCATATTGGAGCATTCTTTTCTGTTCTCATACTCATATATTTGTACTCATATTCTAGCATTCATTTCTGTACTCATACTTATAGATTTGTACTCATATTTTAGCATTCATTTCTGTACTCATACGTATTGATTTGTAGACATATTCTAGCATTCATTTCTGTACTCATACTCATATATTTGTACTCATATTCTAGCATTTATTTCTGTACTCATACTTATACTTGTAGTCATATTCTCGCATTCATTTCTGTAATCGTTATCATAGATTTGGAGTCATATTCTAGCATTCATTTCTGTACTCATACTCATAGATTTGTAGACATATTCTAGCATTCATTTCTGTACTCACACTCATAGATTTGTACGCATGTTCTAGCATTCATTCGTGAGCGGTTTGTATCGTCGGTGACATTTTTTTTAAATAAAAAATATGTTAAAATAAGTTTAGCCTCAATAACACAGTGAATTTCATTTCTTTCAGAAAGTGATCCATTTCTGTTTGTTGTTGCTTCTATATAAATTACTGAAGCGACATAAAGATTGTCATAACAGACAGAATTGGTAATTGACTTCACAAGAAATTACAAATAGACAAACAATGTCTTAACGAATTTTATTTGTCAAAGTAAAAAGTGTAAAAGTAAGTTGGCCTGACGTTTCGATCCTAGCAGGATCTTCTTCAGAAGGACAAGTGTTTACCCATGACAAGTAACAGTAACAGAAGGGACAAAAACACGCACAGAATACAGACAGGTTAATGAGCACGGTGAACACAAAGAGATATAGATGTAAGAGGATTAGTAGACAAGGGATGGAGAGAAGAAAGCAACAGGGGAAGAGGAGAGGTAGGAGATAAACAGTGGAGGATTAAGGGAACGGGGTAGGGAATAAAATTGGAGAAGGACAAAGACAGAAAGGTGTGAAATTTTATTTTTCATAGATATACATAAAATATACATATATGAATATATAGGATAAGACTGAAAATGTCAACTTACGTGCAAGTTTGTTGTTAAAACAAACAAAAGGAACATCTTCTCCAATTGTGATGAAAAAGCCATGATTAATTAAACTGGGAAGGGGTAAACGACAAACGTGTCAGAATGTTCATTTCTCTGTTGATGTCTCTTGTTTTATAGGTTAGTAATTGCAGTAAAGAGTTTAATGGAGGACATTGATATATGATATTACTAGACAGCGAAATAAATCTACGGTTTACATTATTTGATGGTATATTGGTTTCGTCAGAGATAATCTTACACGTCCGGGATACTTCCTATATCGTCTTCCGAGTTGAGGTTCAAAGCGTGACTTGTGTGGCAAACTCTTCTCATTTTACCGATGGCGACAAAGTGAAACATGTCACGTGACTAAATAGCCTACAAAATCACAAAATAAGCCTTCGTGGGGTGAGGGGCGAAGACCAATTTTTTTACCCCATTCTGTAACAGTCAGGGTATTTACGATGTAATTAACGGTTGTATTGATATGGATTTTTACGACAAAGATGTACTGTACCTGCTGTTACGAATTCAAGTTTAAGGGGGGGGGGGTGGGAAGGGGAGAGGGTGGATGCGGGTCAAAAAGTTGGATGGCGTCCGTTCTGGGATTGAGTCTGGTGGGAGGGATATACACTTCCCTACGAGATTTTTATTCAGTAAGAGTGCTAAGATGAATTTTGCTATCCTTTCCATCATTCATATAACTACATTCAAGTCGACTTTGCGGCCGTGTGTTATAAATTGTAAGCCATTGGAAGAGAGTTTGGAGGAGGGGAATAAGGGGGAAGAGGCACGTGTCCCCATGCTTCGAGTGGATACGTCCCTGAATGGGTAAAGATGTCAAATATAAATAATACATAAATTACTTGTTGGTACATATACGCATGTATTTCAAATCTCTATATATTGACCCAGATGGAGATGGAGTGTTTCTATTAAAGACCACAATAAAAATGTAAGTACAACTGAAATTTCAGGAGGCAGGGAGGGGTACTCGCCCTGCCCTTATGGACTCACGTCGCATTTGCTATTCCGTACTATATGCTGTGGTTCTTAAGTACGTGGTTCCATGTGCGATTTCTGTATTAATGAAATCTCTCCTGCAGTTACAGCGATTTCTTTACTTTTGTGCCCCCAGTTTCTGTAAATTGAAACAGTTATCTATCCAGCATCGCTAAACTATACCACCTTTCCTTACTGTTTTCGGTATTATAGATAATCTGCACTGATGTGTTCGTTAGTCAAATTGTGAACCACCGTACTATTTCAATCGCAATTTTAATCTGCAAAAGATGTAACGGAAACAGCCAAAGTTGCCACTGTGAAACAAGTAAACATCATATGTGTATCTTGACTCTTGAGACACTTTCGTGGTTTATTCTTCCCATTTAGAAGAATTATACTGCAGACCTCATCGCATGCGCAAAGGTAGGAAATTTTTTCATTGTTTCCAGCAGTTTGAATAACCTTTACAAGGTAAATGTTGTCTACTTTTGCCGGAATCTGTTCAAATCATCGAAGAAGTCACATAGCTGAAGGATAATTTTCAACCGATATGTCCTAGACACCAAATGATAGCTAACGGCCTGGGCTATCACAGCACATTCAACTTTTTCCACCATGCTGACCGTTTAGAGTTTGAACTATAAGAGCTCAAAGTTTAGCACTGCATGTGCTCCACAGCTCTCGCTGCGGAATATTCTTGTTTCACCCAAGATTTTCTAAAATGCCCCTAAATCGCCTTCAATCCTCCAGATATTTAGATCATCAGTACTTTATTTCATCCCCTTCAACATCCAAGAATGAAAAAGAATGATGATGACTCCAAAGATGACAAATAAAATCAGTACAGTAGGTCAGTTTTAGGACTATTTTTCGACAATGATTAACCATTCACTCGGACGTGCACTACTCTGCACTAATTGTGGTACGTTACCTGTAATCTAAGTTGAACATGATATGAAAATAATTAGGAAGGGAAGTGGGTGCTATTTTTTTGTAAAGATCTTACTGTGATGAACAATGGGTGTTTGCATAAAGCATTGTGTCTGTAGACACATGATCCTCACTCCACCTCCCCCACCCCTCCCTTTTCACGCGAATGGAACGTTTTCATATGAATGAAATTGTATCATAGAATTTGTGATGTATGAATTGCACAATGTTGAATACGACAACAAACGTGCCATGAGTGAGACTGCGTGAGTGGCGGCCGGTCCTCCTCTGGCTACGATACTGCCTGAGTGGCAGGCTCTTGTTTGCTCTAAGCTCATTTTCATTCCCGAAATACATTTTTATCATAAATTTAAGGCTCATTATTAGTTTTAATTACCGTCTGCAATGTAAATGGCTAATGCAAACCCGGAAGCTCTTCAGACTAGGATTAAACGAGACAGGTCCAAGGTTGCAGTCTCTTCCAGTTGTAACTAGGAAAGTATTTTTCGGTAGCTTTCAGTTAAATATGGGTTGCCCCGTGCCCGTCCCCCACCCTCCTCCCCCTTCTCATCAAGACAAGACAAATTATGCACTATATGAACATTATTGCACGTGTTCCCTCAAATACAAAGCCATATCCGGTGTTAATCAATTTGAGTAAGTTCAAAATAGTGATATGAGGCAATAAAAAGTTTCACGAGTTCAAGTTCATATGGGGTTATTGGGTGAATTTAATCTTTTGGTGTTGTATAACATGAGAAAACGAATATACTGGTTGAAATATCAATCAGAAAGATTGTATTATAAAAATGAAAGAAAACTTTGCTGGCATACAACCATACGTTAATAGAAATTGATCTGTACAGCCATTATGGGTTACGTGTGAGACGTGTGAGACGTGTGAGACCCCAAAATGGTATAGCCTACCTCTATGTAATTTTTTTCGGAGAGGGAACAATATTGTGTCTTATGGTATTTTAATGTACACTAGGTGACCATTGTTCAAGATGTTAAAGTTCAGTTTACATTACTCTCTTTGTTTGAGTATAACCGAGGTCACGAAAAGCTCAGTGACATGAAACGGAACTGGCTTTTTTTTTGCAGAAAAACAATCTTTGGAAATATCTCAGTTCCTTAGGTGGTTGAAGAATTTTAACTTCTCATACCACTACCTTGATATGCTGTCTATCTATTAACGTGAATGACTAAACTGTTCCACATCCGTAACCCTGTAAAATACAGAAAATTCTGGTTTCGTGTGTGACATTAAGTTTGGTGTTCGTTCATTTGCCATGCAAAGATGGCCTTAAATTAAGGAACGCCATCCCATTAGAACTCCGTATCATTCCTTCAATTGGATCTTTTAAAAGTAGTCTGAAACATTTTCTCTTTAATAATTACGATGAAAACTTCTTTAAGTTAAACATCGACTAATGTAAACTTTTCTTCTATCTTTATTTATATATTGGATTCAGCTGCACAGCCGTGCACGTCTTGCGCTGTCCGCAAGATATTGGTTCTACATTAACCCTTCAACATTCACTCATTAGTTAATGGCGTGTGTGGCATTATGTATGACTATTTTGTTGGGATGAGAGTTGTTCATGGAGTATGTACTAATTATGTTTACATTAACGCTGAAATATGCAAAATGATAACACTCAAATATTAACCCGAAGCTGTCAAACAACTGCATGTCGACCCTTTCATATACACAAAAAAAAGCTCCACGCATGCGTATCATTCACCCGGTAATTGCGAGTCTGACCAGGTCTTAGTATTGGGATTTTTAGTATAGTGGAAGATTATTTCATTCCATGTATGAATAATAAATGGCGAATAGCCGCCCGATTGAAAAGATGACGAGATCTAGGAAGTTTTGACTGGCAGTTGAAATTTAAACGTTATGTGACCCATGTTACTCTCTAGCATAATGGGAGGCAATATACACGATGATCCTATGTATGATTTCAGTCAACTTTTATCTCCAAATCCTTTAGCGAGCCTTTTACAGGTCTTATATCCGTTCACAGTATGAAAACAGTCGGCGGTGGGAATCTCAGTCCACTTAGTCAGATTCTACAAATTCCAGCTAAAGAGTATTGAATCCAAGACCGGAATCCATGTCTTTGGTACCCCATTTTCAAACCTTCCTTTCGAGTTTGCACATGCAAATCACGATAACCTCCCCTGTGCCTCCTCACTATACATCTCCTGCACACTGCCATCGTATATCAGCACAAGTTTTAACTGGGGTGTCATCAAGGGCGTAGGAACCGGGGGGCTGGGGGGGGGGCGCCAGCCACCCCAGTGAAAAATATGGTGGGGCGGAAGTATCATTCCGCCCCCCGCTCCGCAAGTCAGAAAACCCCTTTTTCATTTCCAAATGAGAAAAAAATCTCATTTGGAGCACCAAATTGCATCTAAGGCCAGGTGAAAATGCAAAAATAATTTACAAAATGGAGTGGGTGTTGAAGTGTGCTATATTGCACCAAATTGCATCTGAGGCCACCTGGAAATGCAAAAAAAATCCAAAGGGGAGGGGGACACGCCCTCCCTTGAAACCCCTCCCCCAGGCCGGCCATCAGTCTTCAGCCCCCCCCCCACTCAAAAGTACCTTCCTACGCCACTGGGTGTCATGATACACTGCGCAGGACCTAATTCACCCCCTCCCGTCCCTCTTCTACATAAACATTACACAACAGATGTCAAACACTAACAAGTCTTATACAGAAGCATAAGAAATTCTTTTCACCTATAGTTCGGCCATTGCTTATTTACAGACGGCTTTATTTCCAGGTCATGCTTCAGAGCACTTGTTTCCTGACAGTATGAACAGTGTGTGAACAGAGTATCGTGTCTCTACTGTGCGGAAGTATAAACTGTCATTATACTCAGTATACGGAATCCTACAGGAACTGTGCTAGATCAGACTTTTCCACCTGTCAGTAATAGTGTTTCGAAGCATAGTAGCCTATATTAGAGAACAGTAATTGAGTGGCAATGCGTTAGCAAACTGTCCTAACTAGCTGAATAGTTAATACAACCACCTATTTATGCAAGTTTCATTTCAACTTTAGAAGAAACAAACCAAAATAAAACATTTGTGTTTGTAATTTACAAAGCCACCCCTCAATCTCCCTCCCATACCACGCCACCCACCCCAATTCTAGCAGCACCTCACAGCAGTGAATCTCCTTTATAGAAAGGGATTTGTGATAGAGAATACACGACACATCGATGCAGGTAGTAAAACACCCATGTAGGTACTTCCGTGAATTAAAAGGCCACGTAAACTTAATTGAATAGAGAACGCTCTTCCATATTTTTCTAAGAACCGCCAAACGATTATGACAGGGTCATAGCGATATCGACGTATATAATGTCTGTGGAGGTGGGGGGGGGGGTATCTTTGTTGCCGTTGGTATTTTGTCCATGTAAGGGTATTTTCTTTAAGGACTTGAATATGTACTCATGTTTTCCGTGGACTCAGTCTTCTTTTGTACTCGGGGTACAGGGAACCTGCACGGACATGGCACTGGCGAGTCCATCTAGAACGATTTAAATTATCAAGGATGTGATATGGCTTCAATATGGTATATGTGTAACTGCTTACAGCTGTAATTCAATTCTGTAATCATAAATTATACAGACACTAGGTCATACATATGGAGGAGTGGCACGTACACAGCTAGGCCTATATATTCTGCACGTGGGGCCGGAGAATTGGGAATCAAGCCCCGCCAGTGCGCCAGGCTTAGGGCATGCTTATATAGGTGCTTCTTTTATTCAAAACCTGACTTTTTTTTCTTTAGTCACGTGCAACTGATATCTCATATTCCGATGGAACCAAAGAGTTCGGTCGTAATTAAGGTAGGTGGGTATAGAGAAAATACAGTGGCATTAAGTCCTAACCATAGAGCTTTACACATAATTATATGCCTCAATAAGACCGTACGATCAGCATCAGAATACATTTCTATAAATTCAACAAACATTCTCGCGTCCCCACGTTCCAACTAAACCAAATAGTTATGCGGTCCCTCTCCAACTTCAGAATGGGTACCCCTAGTTATGGTAATGTCGCCTGGTTACTCTTACTTATACGTGGTTATAGCGGTAGCTGGGAATCTTTACAAACCTGTTCCGATTAGGCAAAGTATGCGCACAAAATTTTTAAACGAGACTACGTGCATGGTAGTGAAATCTTAAAAGAGTCACCGTCTTGCACGATACACTAGCTGCCACATACGTATCTCACACTAACAAAGCTGATTGCAATGTGTTACCTTGGGGTGGAATATAACATGCCCTGGTACTAATACTAGGTCTAGAAGCCTTCGCAGTCGGTCAGGTAAGAAAGGTAGGATCAGTGAATAATTCTCTCTATGTGTTTTTTCTGTATGACAACTTTAATTGTAGAATTCAACTTCACAAGCAATGTTCATGTCATTCAGAAACGTATCTGCTTAGCGTTACGTTAGGTTTTGCAGTAGGCCTAGGCTCTATATGTACCATAGGCTATACAGGCCTTCGGCTAACATAAATAGAGTTGGACCTGAGGGCTGCTTAGTCGTAGGCTAAGCAAAGCGTTATGGTGGGCACATCTCTGTAAGTTACCCCACATGCTTTCCTAAACTATATAACTTTAACAGTTGACACTACACCTAATCATCGACCAAATTCACCAAACAGAACCAGAGGGAGTGACAAGACACATGCATACAGTAGTTGTTGGGCTCATGCACAGGAGAGGAATGATGAGTTAGAGTAATTTATTGAACCATAGGTATAGTCAGTATTGCGAATTTCGGACACCTACAAATTTCGGACACCCCTAAGAAATACACGATTTCACCATGACAACCTACAGGAAGAGCCAAATTTCACCAAAATGTACAAAGCTACAGTTATTTTCTCTCCAAAATGACCCGTGTGCAAGTAAATACTTACATATTTGTCAATAAAATGACGGAGATCTATGAAGTCTGTTATAATTACTGAA
>JAIPMN010016709.1:0-26187 GCA_020650975.1 Apostichopus californicus
CAGTTTGGACAATGAAGGATCCCCAGACATGTTTTTAAGATTGAGTAAAATTTGTATATACAATATTTTTTTTTGGGGGGGGGGTTGGGGGAGTTTTTCTTTTTAAGATTGAATAAGGGGAGGGGGATAGGAGGGGTGGTAAGCAACTGTGTTACCTAATATGTAGATTGTAACAATATTGTCTCCTGTAAATACTCAAGGAATAAAATGGAAACTGTTTATTTTGTTTTTCTCTGTTTACAGGTCCTCTCTTAATACAAGATACTTTGTTCTGCCATGTTGTTTCCATGATTTCGATAGGAAGTACATTAAGGACGATTCCAGTACACCTCAGTACCGGTCCTACTTGAATTTCATTCAAGAAGTCGGCAAAATTTGTGGCTACCAGGTCGAGGAGGACAACCTTAGAATACCATCGACGAAAAAGGTATTTCATTATTATTGTAGGCTTCCTTGAATTAATCATTTATATTTATTTTTAATATATTTTATTTTAATAATTTATTTTATTTTATTTTATTTATGATTATTGTTATATATTATTATTATTATTATTATTATAATATATTATTATTTATTGTTATTATATATTATTTTATGTATATTATATATGGGTCAATCCATGCCAAATCAACAGATTTTTGGGTCGATTCCACGTCGACCCTCTCAGAATCGCCTGAAATTGATATGGTGTCTTGCCATATGTCTCAAAGGATGAAATTGGGCAAAAAAAAAATTTAAAACTATTTGGTTGCTAGGAGCATTTTCATACATAAAAACCAAGTGATTTTCGCAATTTTCGAGTTGTAAATTTGAGTAGATAACACAAAATACACAACTTTTTGACTGGAGTTTTCAAAAATAGGGTCAATACACTCCAAAAAAATGGTATTTAAAGAAAAATAAAAAAATACCCACAGGCCCAAATTGGACCCCGAATTAGGGCCAGAAGTGAGATTTCTTAAGTTTGAGGGCGCTGTTCGTAAAACGTACGACCCGCTTGACTTTTTTTTCGCAGTTTACCCGTACAACTACCACTGGACAAGGATCCTATGCAAATTAAAACTCAAACATGCCTTTGCTTGTGAATATAGAGCACACTCAAAGTAGGGCCAGAAAAGGCCCCTATCTCATTTTCTGCCATTTTAATTACTTGTTACGAAAAATTGAGACCGTAAATTTTCCTCAAAGTTAGCTAAATTTGAAGACTGGTCACATTTCTTCCACAATATCTGCAATATCAGACATATAATACTTTACATTTATGCAAAAGATGCCTCCAAACTTGACACAAATTTAGGGCTCTTAAAATGCAATCTGGATTTGGTTGCTAGGCGGGGCTATATCCTAGCAACCAAATAGTTTTAATTTTTTTTTTTGCCCAATTTCATCCTTTGAGACATATGGCAAGACACCATATCAATTTCAGGCGATTCTGAGAGGGTCGACGTGGAGGCCACTGTTGATTTGGCATGGATTGACCCATATATTATTATTATATATTTGATTATTATTTTATTTTAATAATTTATCAATTATATTTTGTATATTTTTGGTAGTAATATGGCCATTTTTGCTATTCCATGCAAGATTAACTATTCCCAACATATCAAAATTTTCAACAAGAACAACAAAAAGTGAAATCGTTGGATCCCATTATCACCAATTGCAAGTGGCATTTTGCATTTTTGCATTTTATCAGCAATTTTATTTAAAGGGACCGAGTATTTGTCAAATTAAAGCTGCAATTGATCCTATTAAGACACTCTTGTAGATTTTGTATTAACCAGGTGAATTTTGAGAGTTAATGTGGGACTCATCATAAAGTTGATCACAGTTTTATCGGCATATTTTCATTGGAAGACGTCTCATAGTTTTTCATTACCCCAATGTCATCAGAGAAGGTTTCAAAACACTGCATTTTGTGGGATAGTCCTGGGGAGGGGGGGGGGTGATTGTTACTTTCTGTTTGTGAAGAAAACTTGACTCTTGTGCTTCTAGGCTATCTAATGAGTATCATGTGATAGATACTTTAGCATGAAAAGAGCATCTCAAAGCGTATCAACTCGAACTGCCGCAACTGCCGAACTGCCGCAACTCGAAAAGCTCGAACTGCCGCAAATAAATTAATTTAGCAAAAGAATTTGAGAAAGGAGGGCATTCAGTTTAACATGTACACTATGTGTTCTGTATAATTTTGATATTGACGTTACGTTCTTAATCATATTTATATGATTTATATCAAATATCTGGGACTCTGCAGGAGATCCATGGTTCCATGTCAAGAAACCTTCAACTTTGTTCTTGATTTATTCAACTTTCTTCTCTTTTGTGTTCATCATTATAACGTGCCGACTTTTGCCTTTCACGTTATAAGATTTGCCAGATAGGAATGGAAGTACCAACTCCTGAGCTGAGAACACTTAAGAATTCTCAGATTGATTGGTATATCAGGACAAGGTGTACCTCAAAAGAAGGACAGAAATCTTGTAATGCTACTGGCAGTCTCGAGGATTATTTGGCAGACTTGGACAAGCCAATGACAGAAAAAGCAGTTAGCTCAAAATTGCCCGCAAACTTTGAACCTAGACAAAGAGAAGAAACTGTTAGGAATTGTTCAAACCTGAAAAAGGACTTGAAGGAAAAAATCGTTAGACAAGTTTTTGATGCCATTCTCACAGCAGGAGAGGACCCTGAGGTCCAAGGTCCAGAACCAAAGAAACCAAGGAACGAAATGGAAACGTGGAGGAAAGGAGGTAAAAGAATATGAAGCAAATTCACCAAAATGGAGAGTAAATTAAGGAACATGATGAAACATAAACTGTTGAGTTATTGATTTATCTATCAGAATGATTCACACTAAGCTGATGGAGTTTACAATATCAATCTGCCTCCTCCCAGTTCCCCCCATCCCTTCCTTTGCCCCCCCCCCCAAAAAAGGCTTAATGAGAAAGTCAAAAAAAAGTGAATGCAGTAAATTGGTATGTGACATACAACACAATATCAGATGCAGTTAATTGGTATGTGACATACAACACAATATCAGATGCAGTAAATTGGTATGTGACATACAACACAGTATCAGATGCAGTAAATTGGTATGTGACATACAACACAATATCAGATGCAGTAAATTGGTATATGACATACAACACAATATCAGATGCAGTAAATTGGTATGTGACATACAACACAATATCAGATGCAGTAAATTGGTATTTGACATACAACACACTATCAGATGCAGTAAATTGGTATGTGACATACAACACAATATCAGATGCAGTAAATTGGTATGTGACATACAACACACTATCAGATGCAGTAAATTGGTATATGACATACAACACAATATCAGATGCAGTAGATTGGTATATGACATACAACACAATATCAGATGCAGTAGATTGGTATGTGACATGCAACACAATATCAGATGCAGTAAATTGGTATGGGACATACAACACAATATCAAATGCAGTAAATTGGTATGGGATTCATAGTTTTCACAAAACTAAACAGAAAAATTCAGAAATCCATGTTTTGCAAGAATATCATTAACTTCGCTCTGAAGTATTTGATTGAAGATGCTTAGCTGTGTTTTTTTCGACATAACGAAATTGCAGGCTCGTTCAATTTTTCACTCATATCAACGGAAGATACTGCATCCCAGCGATAGTCTGACAACTGTCTGAAATCATGAGGATGATGAGTGCAACTTGTTGGATATATATCAGTACTGTGCAGCAAAGAGATCTCTGAATACTCCATTTTCCAAAATCAACCAAAAATCTATGGAAGAATCTTCTTTGCCATTACACAGCCACAGCTCTGGACAGGTCACACAAAGGAATTGGATTCCAGTCAAGGCTCTAACCTGGAAGTTTGTGAGGGAGAGAGCTTGGTGGGAACAGACTTGATGTGTGATAGGAAGCTGTGCTAGGATAGGGATGGAGTGTGGGTTGGGAAGCAAGTAACCACTACACAGTACATTCAATATGTTATTAAAGGCATTGAAAGACTCGCCCCAAACCGCGTGCCGCGCTCTGAAAAAGTTAACTCTGTTGCTTGCAAGTGAAGTTGTCTTCTTGTTGCTACAAAATGCAGACAGTAATGAAACGTGATACCTTGTTATCTTTTATCTCGACCTGAGATGTCCATCGCTGCTATGTACACTGTGTTGTGGGTATTGACGGTAGCTGTATGTATTGACTGTACACTAGTGTCTAATTACTGACGGTAGCAAGCTGCGTGTGTATTTTCTGGGATCGATGGTGGGGTCTAACACTTCTGTTACACCTCATTCGAAACTAGGTCAGATTACCGGCATGAGACGTTGCTTTGTGCCCGAGTCTTCACTCCCTTTAATAATATGGACTATCATTGCATTGCTTCAAACCTATACTTGCCCTTTCTCATCTAATAGGTTAACAATTCTTTTCTCGTTAGGTGTCATCACAATAAAAGACGCTGTCGAATTATTTGAGAAAGACACATTAAAGCAACTGAAGAGCGAATGTGGGGGACTCAAGACGTTACTCAAAAACCATTATCAAATATTTCATGGTAAGTTCACTTTGATCTCGTTCTTTGGAATGTTGTTGCATCTCGTTGTCTCTTTTGAGCAATACTGTTTTACTGAATGTTTCAAAAGCACCTCTCAGAAGGTGATAGTGTATTGTCTAAGGATTTGCTACTAAGACTAAAAAAAAAATTGGCCTTTTAATACTAAAACTAAGAAGTGTCTAGGCACTTACTACTCAAGCTTCGTTCTATTCCATTGTGTCATTGGTGTTGTTGCAATAGCCTGTATGGGCTCAGAGTTTACACTAAAGGTGAAAGTTCATGAGAGATGAAACAACTGTTAACAGACTGCTAACTGACTGCAGAAAGCCTGTGTTGGTAAACACTTGAAAGTAAGAGGAGGACTCGTTGTCCTGATCCTTGCAGGATCTTCCTAGGAGGTTAAAGTATGGTAAACCAACCCAAGAACACATTAGTAGACAGAGGAAATGGTTTCTGTTTCTCTTAATGTGTTCTTAGTTTTTGTTTGTGCCAGGTCCTCTAACATTTACATAAATATGAAACTAATGAATAAGCTTAATACTTTCATTCTTTGATGACGTGATCCGTCGGCTGAATCGTACAGTGTAAACAGTTGCCTGGCAATTTAAAGGAAGGACCAAAGTGAATTATATGTATTGGCTGCGAGAAACTACTCTTTATTATTTTTCATCAAATTCGATCAATATTTTTCGTTTTTCAGTTCAGACTTTATAGAGCCTGGATCTTTCTCTTATACTGACTGTAAAGAGTAATTTATCAGTGTATGAGAAGGGATAACATATTTTGATGTTATGAGCCCTGCCTGGAAAGGGCATAAATTGGAATATAATGCAGGTACTGGCTACATGGTAAGGTAGACCTTACCCATATGTAAGTCATGGACATGTTTACAGAGATTTTACAAACTTCCTAAGAAGTGTAACACAAACCCTAAGTAAGCCCATAGTCAGGAGGCACAAGATTTTTCCTGTAACTTGTGAAGCTTTCATACACATGATGGTGACACGTTGGGCCTGAGCCCCCTCCCCCTGAGCCCCCCTCCACCACCCCCGTGCCTCCTCCTGGTTACTCTCCTTACCCCAAGTGTGTCACTCGCAAATTCCACAACACTCTTGTTTCGTCATATTGTCATCAGAAGTCATTTCATAAAGGATTCTTTTGAAATAAATCTGTCTGTTGATGCCAGGTTGTTAATAATCGTTTGAATTTCATGGTATGGTCTTTCTCCAGTTGAAGGTAACAGAGTGCACATGAGAGATTGGTCTGAAAAAGATTCCCGTTCGCCAAAAGTAAGTTCAAAGAATAAGCCGAAAGACAGTGAGAGGAGAGAAGAGAAGTACAAGACAAAACTCTGTTGGTTTCATGACAACCACCCAGATGGGTGTCGGCTACCCTCATCGGAATGTCCCTTCGCTCACAGTGCAGGGGATTTCAAAACGTTGTCCAGTAATGAAACGACATTACCCAACAGTGAAATTCTTCTTGGTAAGAAGCTAGAGAAATTTGATCATGCACAAGAACAATTACTTGTGGCATGAGCTTTGGTATGTTATGAGGGAAAACATTTGTACATTATTTGCTAATCATTTGAAGTTAGGTAATTGGGATCTGGAATAGTGAGATTGAATATGTGTGATGGTAGTGGGTATTGGTGGTGGGGATGAGGGATTGGGAGTTGGACAGAGAAATATTGTGGTGACAAAAAAAAGGTTTGGCTGCATGGAATTTATAGGTAAAATTTTGTGTTTAATTTGCCACAATTTGACTGGACTGAATTGTTACTAACTTGTTAATTCAGAGAAGCCAATTGGCTGTAATCAGATATTCCTTCTCAGCGAGCGTTATCGATACTCGATGTGCAATTATAACCAGATTTGGCAGGAAAAAGTTAAGAGCACATTATGAATGAACACTTGAAACAACTGCTTAAAATCAAGCTCCAGCTATGGTTGAGAATGCATCCTATTTTTTGACTCTGATCAGAATTTAAAGGATGTTTTAATTTTCACATATTGTATACCGTTAATAGCACTGCTGTGAAAAGAAAATCTCATCCCCACTGCATTTAAAAACCAGGATTGTTGTAGTGGCTTTTCAACGGCCAGATCCCCTAGAAGATGGACTTTTCGAGACCTTTTTGCCCAGAGCAAATTCATTTAGCCCTAGCTAAAAGTGTATTTCATAATCTACCAACTCTATTTAGAACTGCATAGATTGTTTTGTTGTTCATGGTACTTGCTCAATTCAGGGCAAATCTTTAATGGTCATTCCAGAAGACTAAATGTCTTTTCGGACAACCAAATAAGCTTTGGAGGTGGTCTGGTGGACAATTAATTGTTGACATCAAATTCAGATTGCATTGTAACTAAATGTCCCCAAAATAGATAAAATGATCATTTGATGGATCAATTGGATTTCACCCACCTTCACCTTGCAGATACTGAATTAAAACAAAATTAGTCGTAGGCCTTTGGGATTTACTGGCCCAAAGCTGGTGTTCTATTCACGAAACCTAAACATTTCTCCTACAGTGTACATATTGGTCATTCGGTGATATCTTACTACAAATGTTTTCGGACAACCGAATTTGCTGTTTAAAGTACCCAAAACTAAAACATTGTTTTCCGGGGTAGAACCAGAAAAAAATTCTTAGAAATTAACCCTGACAATGATTGATAGTGAGTTATATAACTCAAAACCAAAGAATTTTTATCCTTAATTAGTCGGGTCACTCACAAATTGAAACAGAATTGATCAGAAATTGCTTGTTTGGAGAAAGATTATGTTGGAATGTTGATAATTTTTCTTGTGGCAAAACTAAGCATATTCAGTATTACATGTATACACAAGAAGCCTAACCAAGAATTATGATGCTTTAATTAATCTTTTCATCAAATTTGAAAAGCATGAGTTTAAATTATTGCACTGAGACCTGGCTCATCACATATTTCTCGCAATATTGGCGTTCCACAAAGGTCCATTTTAGGACCATTACTTTTTGTTATGTATATAATTGATATTTACATGTTTTCTCATAAGGTTTCCTTCATTATGATTGCAGATGACACTACTGTTTTCATCCAACACAAACATTTAGAGAATGCCCTATACTTTGTGTGAAGGTGTTGGTAGATAGTGGGTGCATGATAATGTATATTCAATGTGATATTATGCACATTTATTAGGTGGCAGGGCTTGGGATTATAATCTCAATTGGCAAGGAATCACTATAAGCCCACTGGCTTTTCTGGTCTTATGTCCAGGACTTACTTATTTTCTCACTTTACTTTGTAACGGACCAGACTCGAAAAGTTATCTTACATCTGGTCCCGCTGCCTCATAGCTATAACTATGTGTTAATAAATGTACTATCGTGATTAATTGGCAGAAATAAAATAAACTATTTGAGTTTAAACCTCATTATTTTGACTTACAAAAGGCTAGGCATCAAATTAAGCCTAGGTATGAGAAAGCGATAGGTCGAAAACTCATCTATTATGCTGGTTTGAAAAGAAATTATGTTGCAAGATATAATCAGCTGATTTGATCTTCTTGAAGGTTATTAGTTATATTAGTGAATATCTAGTGACATGCCTATTCGGCAGATATTTTCGTCAAACAAGGATTCTTTCTTAATCAGCAAATTATTGTTCTTTGATGGTCAAACTAAAACTAAATTTTAAACAATAAGAAATATTCAACTTTACATTAATCACCATTTTGCTCTTTTCTTATTACAACTAAACAGATATACACTTTATATTTCTTTCAAATATCATTTTAATGCCTATATATCTTCTATTAATTTTTAAATCAAAATACTGACCAACTATCACTCAAAACAAGCTTACAATTGCCTTCACTAAAACATCCAGCTTTCTACCAACTGAACGTAAATTCAACCCTCAATATTTCATCTTCTTCATATAGATCTGCATAACTCACATGTACAAAGTAGATTGAACAATACAAATAGTTGACTTTCTACCTCACTAAAACTTGGCAAGTCGAGCTACGTACATCGTTAATCACAGTTTCTAGTGGTATCAGGAAAATTCATCCTAATGTACTCCGAAAGCTGCTTTAAGACGTTCCATAGTTTATACTCATATCTCAAAGTTGCTCATTTTAATGTATATCTGAAAATTAAGGTCACTAGTGATACAAAGTATGTCCAAAAACATTAAACAGAATGCAAAGGTGCATTGCGGTTTCGATGATGTATCATTAGCAGTTTTCTTCATGAATCAGACGTAACGTGTAGTGAGGGTGTACAACATACTTGATCTTAGTAATACAGTGAAAAGCAGTGTGATGTACGTGACAAACAGAAATCACAATGACACAGGCTGTCCTGAAATGACCTCAACAACAGGCTTCTTGTACTAAATGTGATGCATACATCAACATACTAAATATGGCATCTGTTCTTGTTGAAATATTGTGTAAACCATGGTTTTCACAATTTGAACCCAAATGCCCTTTGGCCTCCACAAAATGCAATAAACTTCTTGTACTAAATGTTATACACCTTTCTAACAAGTATGAGATCTGCCCAATCTTCCAATATTGAGATATTTTTACAATGTTTTCACAATTTGACCTCTGATGACCCCAAATAACTTTGACCGCTACCAAAACAATTGGCTTCTTGTAGTTAATGTGTTACTTCCAATTTCCAAACATCAAATATGAGGTATGCCCAAGCTTTCCTTCTTGAGATATTGTGTTAACAAGATTTTCACAATTTGACCACTGGTAACCCCAAATGACCTTTGACATCCACCAAAAACTATAGGCTTCTTATATTCAAAGTGGTTCATATAGATATTACATATGAGATCTGCCCGTGCTTACCTTCTTGAGATATTGTGTTTACGAGGATTTCACAATTTGACTGCTGGTGATGCCAAATGACCTTTGACCTCCACAGAAAACATTAGGCTTCTTGTACTTAGTGTGATACTTCTACACATCAAATATGAAAATGATCTGACCATCCCTTCTTAAGATACCGTGTTTACAAGCTGGGCATCACAAACGCACACACACACACATATGCTATCGTGAATGCAAAGGTTACGATTATCTTCGAAACCAAAAAGGTAATTTCAATGTGATAGAGTGGAAATTTGGTATTTGGTGATTCTTAACTTAATCATGAAAGAATGACAATTCTTTGAATTGCCTTTTAAAATTTGGAAACTTGATGAAAAACTTACATATATTGCATAAACAGCAATGAGAAAAGAATGAACTAGCTACTCCTGAACTAGCCCTGTAACTCACCCCCCAAATGCCCCCCCCACCCATTTACTCTTTCATTTCTGACTTTGTTCAGTTCTTTTGCTGTCATGAATAGTCAGAACTTTCTGGACTATTATCAGGCTACTTTGGAACTTTATATACATTTAAGAAGACCCTACATTCTGGATGAATACTTGTAAAAATCTTTTTAGCATTCACTCGTTCAAATGAATAATCAGAAGCCCAATTGGCACGATCTTTATCAAAGGTAAAACGGAAGAATATAAGCCCAAAGAATAAATCAAAGACAACCTGTTGCTTTCTTGAAGTCACTCTATTTGAAGGATCCCATCGAAAGTACCTTTGAAACCATCCTTCGGTACCGTAATGCACCCCTGATGTGAATTCTCTCGCTGAACAGGCCTCACCCGAATAACTCCATAAATATTTCCTTGATTTTACTTCAAAGAGAAATAAACTAAGATATAATAGGGAACCATTGCCACAAAGTTTTTTTCAAGTCTAGCTCTGAATATCCAACCCACGATGCATTTGACCAATCACCATGACAACTCTAATAAACTCTGTCAGTCTTCATCTTCAAGATTTTTACTATGAAACAAAGAATTCATCCTCCCATAGTGATGGGTCATCTGCATCCAGAAAGTCCTCTGCATAATCTTCAGGCATTGAATACTGGACAGCCCCATAATGCATCTGTCTTTGATTGTTCCACTCATCCATATCGTCTACTCCTAGTTCTTCGAGGTGATGGGAATGGTCTGGAGGTGCAACAGGGTGGTCTGGTGGATCCATATCCACATCCCAATCCTCTTCTCCCTCCGATGGGAAGACTGAAAAAATAACGGAACGAAAAGATATCAAAATCGTTAAATCAAATGAGAGAAATATTGATTACGGTAGATCACAAATTTCTCTTTGAATATGTTATTATTGATCATGCAAATAAATATTCCAAACCTATGAACTAATGCATTTGATATCGCATAATAAGTTGTTCCGAAAAATTTCCTACACAAATGCAACATATTGCAGATATAGGCCAGAAAACCATATAATTGGGGTTTCCCAAATAGGGAAACTATAGCATCACTCTTACCGACCTTGCAAAATTGTGAGGGTGACCAGAGATGGCAAAGTCGGCAATGACTACAATGCGGATTGCAAAGTCGGTAACTACTATTATGGTTAGATTCCTCCAACACGGCAGCATACAGAAACGTTGTACTCGAAGCCGAAGTGAATTAATCAGGTCACACATCCGGAAACTATGCATACTCAATTCTTCAATACCGCCCTCATTCCCTGTCTGGGAAACATTTCATACTGTAGTTTTGTTTTTTTCAGTTTTGTATGAGAAAGAAGACTTCATTCAAGATTGCTATTGTAAAATGTAAGTATTACTTTCCTCGAAAACTGTGTTGGTAGGGATGAAAGGTAAACAATGGGACTTTAACATACAGTATCCTAGTACCTTGACTAGTAACAATATATATTTCTAGTAACCATGTGTACTACTAGCAATCATACTAGCAATCATGTATAGGCCTACTTCTAGACAAGTAGCAAAATATATTTCTAGTAACCATGTCTGCTAGTAGCAATAATGGATACTTCTAGACTAGTAACAATATACCTAGTAACCATGTGTAATACTAGTAACCATGTGTGCTTCTAGCAGCAACGTATACTTCTTGACTATTAACAATAATTCCTTGTAACCATGTGTATACCAGTGGCGTAGGAAAGTACTTTTGAGTGGGGGAGCTGAAGACTGATGGCCGGCCTGGGGGAGGGGTCTTTTTTTGGATTTTTTTTGCATTTCCAGGTGGCCTCAGATGCAATTTGGTGCAATATAGCACACTTCAACACCCACTCCATTTTGTAAATAATTTTGCATTTTCACCTGGCCTTAGATGCAATTTGGTGCTCCAAATGAGATTTTTTTCTCATTTGGAAATAAAAAAGGGGTTTTCTGACTTGCGGAGCGGGGGGCGGAATGATACTTCCGCCCCACGATATTTTTCACTGGGGGGGCTGGCGCCCCCCCCAGCCCCACCGGTTCCTACGCCCTTGATGTGTACTACAATCAGCTAAGTGTGCAAGTAGTGACCATGTATACTTCTAGACTAGTATCAATATATACTAGTAGTAACCATGTGTAGAACTAGCAAGCAAGTTACTTCCAGGCAAGTAACAATATATACTACTAGTAACCATGTGTGCTACTAGCAACAATGTATACTTCTAGACTAGTTATAATATATACCTATAGTAACCATATGTACTACTAGCAACCATGTTTGCTATACTAGCAATCAATGGATACTTCTAGGTAAGTATAACAATATATACTACTAGTAACCATGTCTGCTACTTGCAACAATGGATACTTCTAGACTAGTAACAATATATATACCTAGTAACCATATGTACTACTAGTAACCATGTGTGCTACTAGCAACAATGTATACTTCTAGACTATGAACAATATATATTCCTTATAACCTATGTTCTACAACCAACTATGTGTGCTAGTAATGACCATGTATACTTCTAGACTAGTAAAAATATAATACTACTAGTACCATATGTACTACTAGCAACAACATATACTTCAAGACTTGTAACCATGTGTACTACAATCAACTATGTGTGCTAGTAGCAACCATGAATACTTCAAGACTATAGTAACAATATATATTCCTAGTATCCATGTGTACTACAATCAACTATGTGTACGAGTAGTGACCATGTATACTTATAGACTAGTAACAATATATACTACTAGTAACCATGTGTGCAACTAGCAACAAATGCATACTTCTAGACTAGTAACAATTTATATACCTAGTAAGCATATGTACTACTAGCAACCATGTTTGCTATACTAACAACCATGTATACTAATAGACTAGTAACAATAGATACTACCAGTAACCATGTGTGCTACTAGCAACAATGTACACTCCTAGACTAGTAACACTATATGTTCCTAGTAACCATGTGTACTACAATCAATTATGTGTGCTAGTATAGTGACCATGTATACTTATAGACTAGTAACAGTACTAGTAACCATGTATACTACTAGCAACCATTTTTGCTATACTAGCAACCATGTTTTCTTCTAGACTAGTAACAATAGATATATACTACTAGAATAATGTGTATTACTAGACTAGTAGCAACATATATTTCTAGTAACCATTTGTACTACTAGCTATCACTTGTGCCACTAGCAACCATGTATTCTTCTAGACAAGTAACAATATGTATTCCTAGCACTACCCATGTTTGCTACTAGCAACCATGTATACTTCTAGACTAGTTACAATACATACTACTAGTACTATGTGTGGTACTAGCAAGCATTTATGCTAATAATAATTATGTATACTTTTAGGCTAGTAACAATATATACTTCTATTTTTGCTATTAGCAACCTAACTTCTAGAAAAGTAACAATATATACTACTAGTAACCATGTACGTGTGCTACTATCAACCATGGTTACTTCTTGACTAGTACCGGTAACAATAAATACTACTAGTAACCATGTGTGGCACTAGCAAGCATTTATTCTTCTAGACTATAGTAACAATATATATTCCTAGTCACCATGTGTACTACTAGCAATCATTTGTGCTACAAGCAATAATGTATACTTGTAGACTAGTTAACAATATATACTACTATTTGTGCTACTAGCAACCTAACTTTAACTTATAGATACTACTAGTAACCCATGTGTGCTACTAGCAACCATGTATATACTTCTAGTACACTTCATGTATACTGTACTTCTAGACTAGTAACAATACATACTACTTGTAATCATGTGTGTAACTAGGAACCATGTATATATTTCTAGTATACTTTATATATGCTATACCTCTAGACTAGTAACAATATATACTGCAGTTTGTAAACATGGATCTAGTAACCATGTATACTTCCTGACTAGTAACCATGTGTACTATTACTATTAGTTTACCATTTCTACTACTAGTAACCATGAAGGTGCTAGCAAGACTTACACAAAGCACATTCTTCCAGCTGGAGTCGTTTCTGGGGTACACTGAGGTTTAAGTCACTCACATTGATGTGGCCATGACAGTCAGTTAGGAAAGATTCACTGACACTTGTACCTGAGATAAAAAAAAATGTAAGAGTTTAGTGATCAATGATTTCTTGTTTATTTTCTCAAATTGTTTGTAACTGTAGCTGGGTAAATCACAGTATCTCATAAACTTCTGCATACATGATCTGGATTGTCCATGGTGTTTCTGACTGTTTGTATTGTAGTTGTACTCAGATGTAACCATTTGTATTGAAACAAGTGTTGCTGAAGCCTTGGACAGCCTTTACACCATGGTACACTCATAGCTACATGTAATACATTCATTTGACTAACCACCTAATGTTAGATGTATGGTAGGATAGACAGGTAGGATATATAGACAGATACATGTAATACATTCATTTGACTAACCACCTAATGTTAGATGTATGGTAGGATAGACAGGTAGGATATATAGACAGATACATGTAATGCATTCATTTGACTTACCACCTAATGTTAGATGTATGGTAGGATAGACAGGTAGGATAGATAGACAGATACATGTAATACATTCATTTGACTTACCACCTAATGTTAGATGTATGGTAGGATAGACAGCTGCTACATCAGAGTCCATTTCTTCTCGTATCCTGGCAAACTCTTTCGCTCCTTTATCTGTGATCTCCTCACAGCCACTGACATCCAGCTCAGAGAGAGTAAGGCAATGATTTGCCAAAGATATCAAACCTGCAAAGAGAATATAAAACAATGTCATGGTTTATTTGTGTAACAGTATGAAAGAAATTTATATATTTAGCCTGTTAAATTTTCTTTAAACTCCCTTAGTAACCCGGGAGATCTCTCCCAACTTCCCAGTGAGTGTGGTTACTTGCCCATTTCCCACACATGTTTATAAGAGACAAGCTTTACAGGAATAACTTAAAATGTATGGTTAAACAGTTTCCAGCTTGTAGATGGAACTTGCGCTTAAACTTTTCTTGTTTACTTGTGATTGGCTCTTTGAGGTAACTGCGTCATTCACAGTAGTATTCTTAGGCCTGTGCTCTCATTTCACAAATGATAACCCTGCAATCAGTTCCCAGAAACGTTGCAGATCATCAACATCGGATCTGACTTATTGCTCGACTCAGAATCTCTCATAATCATGATTTTGTTAAAGTAATGGCCATATTTTTTTCATATGATTGGACTTTACCAACAATTTACATAAGTTGAGAGAAGAGAAGAAAATAAACTAAACTTGAACCATTATTTGGATTGTTCCAATATATAATATATAGGCTTCATATCCTAACACATAATCAAGCCCCTTAGAGAGCAAAATATGTGTTCTATACCCACCACTACTTGACACAATAGGAAGTCAACCCCATTATCATTTATGACAATGATAACTCTAAGTTACAGGAAGACAATAATTCAAAGAAGAATAAGGTACTGTACAGATCGACCAATGAGAGTATACGACATTGTATGGTGTAGCATTATAGCGATGCAAACATTACCCCAAAGACACAAAACCTCAAGGAAATATACTGGACTAACATCATTTTAACAGATTTAAGTTTAATCTTAATTATTCAGCTAAACCATCTTCATTATCTGATAAATGAGAACGAATAAGGCCCATCTGTTAATTACGAAGGTTTACAAGACGCCAATAAGATTGAACAGAATTAGCTAAAATAACACTTGCAATTGATGTGTCAGTGTTATACTTACATTGGATGAAAAAGGAATAACTCCCCCCCCCTCCCCCACAACTTCTGTATGTTCCTTGAAATTTGGTATATTGGAATGATTTCTTTCAGTTATGTGGCAAAGAGACAAGTTTAGAAAATCGAAAAGATCACCAAAAAAAAAAAATGCTCTTTTCCATTATTTAAAATTTTGCAGTCAATTATTTTCTGTCAGTTATTCAGTTACTGATATCATTTTATAAACACAAGTTAGACTTGTGCAGTTAAAACTCACCCTGATCTGTAATTTCTGGGCAAGTCCTGACAATCAATCGCCTCAATGGACAATTGATAGCTAGAGTCTCTACTGCATCATCAGTCACCTAGGAAAGAACAAAAAGAATGGAGAATTCCTTAAAGGATGCAAAATGTGTTAAGAATTGAAATATTACCGAAAAGATCCTATAAAATCATGTAAACAAAGAGTTTGTAAGTGTTAGAGTTGCAATGTCAGAGTCATTTAAATATCAGGAAATCTGTTTGCATGAATATGCACAGCTGTCTTCATTGATGGCCTTCTTTATAATGACAGCGTTAAAAGAATTGAACAGCCTATCATTCACATACTCAATGTACTGACACACAATTTACCTTGTAACTGTTAGTCTGTAAGCCTATCCAGTGTCACTTGTACACTTCCCTTCTATTGATGCTAGTTTATCATAGGATTAAAAGGGTTTTCTGGTGACAGACAATGTGAAACTTTTATTGAAGAGAAAAATCTTCCATACTGCTACTTGAAAATCCCATCTCAATATCATGCCCGTAACTTGAGATATGTTTGATTGAATGTGACCATTTTTGACTGGCTAAACCCTCAACTATTCCAGGAAGTTGGCAAATGCTCCTTGGAAGCTTTACTTATGCTATTATAATCTTCTTGTTGATTTGTCCTTGAAACCTGCTTCATTTGAAATGTTTGCAAAGCTGTCAAAGTTCTCTGTATTTAGAATTTCATCAACATGCATCTTTATGTAGAAATATTCTCTTTGCTTGTGAATAAATCATTGAGATATTATAAAGAAAAACAAAGACATTTCAGCTGAAGTGTCATGATGACATCATCCATTCTACTGTTGCCAGATGCATTTACAAAATATCACTAAATTTTAAAAATTCATATCTTCACAATACAAAATGCTATGAGGATGTGGTTTTCACAGTTAGATTCAGAAAATTGTCAGCATTTTTGTTCAGCAATCAACTTTAGCCACAAGAATATTCTTTAAAGTCAGTGAATCTGTTTACGATGGAGGGTCACAAAGGTTGTGACTACCAAAGGAAATTCAAAAGTGTAAACTACTTCATAACAGTAGAGTTGAGACATGTCTTTGTCAGACCGTCAGTGTGGTAACTGGCTTTTAATCAATAACATGTCTCTAATTTGTACCTACCTTGTCAATATAACTGATATTGATGTCTTCCAAGGCAGTGCAAGTACCTAGTATGAGAATGCCAACTGTCGTGACCAGCTTGTAACAACCAGAAATATCCAGAAACCTACAGTAAGGAATAAAATTCATGCCAGCTTTGTTATTATAAGTTTGCACCAAATACCAACTGAAGTTTTATTACAGCTTTCCAAAACTAGTCAAAGTAATCTCTCTTTTGTTGTAACAATAAAAGAAATTATATGGTATTTATTTCGCTGGACGTTCGTTACACACAGAAATGGCCATCAGTACTGCCGCCACATATGCCAGAGAGTTAATAATGGCCACGCCAAATATGCAAGGGAGTCAACAACAATTTTTATTAAACCCAATGAGCTGGAGAGTAAAAAATGGTCACTCATGTACTCATAGGCGTAGGAGGCGGGGAGGGGGCTCCCCCCCCAACCAAATATTTTTGTGAAATATGCTGAGAATTTTTCGAGCACCTACTGAAAGAAAAATAAATTGCAATGATGCAGTTAAAGGAAATCAATCTCCTTGGTAATTAAAATAAAGTTCTGAGCTTGCCCGACTAATTTGCCATTACTAAATGTAAACAACTTGCCCAAAAATTATAATCAATATGGAAGGGTAATAACATGGCAAATGATTGCATGTTATTGGCATGCGATGTAATAACCGATGCATGCCTATATGAAATGTACATTAAGATGTGGAACGTGCGCATAGCACGCGAAATATTTTGGTTTTATATTGCGGGCAAGTCGTTACAGCCCCCCAAATCAAATTGGGCTCCTACACCGACGCATGTACTACAACAAGGGTTTTACTGCAATCTATACAAAAGTCCCTATAAACAAACATTGTACTATTTAACTTAAACTCCTCCATATATCTGAATAACTTGAGAGAAGTAAGACCCTCAAGGGAAATATTCGTTGTTATATTTCATAATTACTTGATAGCATTCTAAAAGACTGATCTAATCCTGACAAGATTTGAAAGAGGATACTCACTTTAATTTCTGGCATCCTTTTGATATCCTGAGGAGGACATCATCGGATACATTGAGGTTGTCTCTCATATGAAGATATTCCAGAGAGGGGAGCATGCCAAGCTGATAGAGAGACCCAGAGGGAACTGCGGAAGAAACGGTCAAATTAACAACTTACATTATCACATTTTCAAATAAAACAGTAAGGAATCTGATAAGAGACTATTCTTTCATCTACTTGCTACTACACATATTTGACTGCAGCCATAAAAAGAAAAAGAAAAAAATTTGAAGAAAACTAAGGTATCTTTTGATTATGATGAATTTTTTGTCATCTTAAAAAAGGCAACATCATCCAATTTTGTGGATTTTTGGGTAATATTTATACAATTCGTCCCCCACTAATGTATTAATTTATTCTTTAATATTTAACCAGGCAGTAACCACATAAGAATAAATTTAATCCTTAAATTATGAAGTGCACTGTTCCTGTGTTGTATCACTTTTCACATGCTAAGGACAAAATCGGTGTTAGACAAATCTGTGACTATCATAATATTTCATGAAGTCATGAAACCGCACAAAATCCCCTTTTTTTTATATATAAGGGTTATGACAAATTTTTTATAATTGCAATTGCCATCCCCTTCATTCTAAACTATAAATACCCTGTAATCACCTAGTAATGCTCTGCATTTACCTTAGTTAGAGATCTAGATAAAGTAATAATCTTTTCATTCTTCAACTTTTGCTTGATTGATATTTTCTTAGGCTTGACTTTTACTAATGCTTATCTTGTTCATTTCAACTTGTACTTTATTAATTTTAAATGATTTATTTCCTTCTTTAAGTTTTTAGTCACAAGCTTCATATTTAGAAATTGTCTGACATTTTTACTGGAAGAAAAACTTGATCTGAACGTACCTGATGGATAATCCCCAATAAGGTATAGCTTTTCTAAAGATGTAAACAGCTTCAAAGTGGAATGGAGAAAAGTTACAAAGATTATCGAATAGTCATGGTTTTTCATTATTGATGAGAAATGATCAATTATGTAGCTCGAAACTGTAAAATGTCAAGGATTACAAACATTGAAAGTGACGCTGCAATTACAAATTTATAAAAGACTGTCACATTGACACTATAATTCAGAGGTCTGATGCTTAAATTGTGAGCTGACAAATGACCGATTCAATTTCATAACATAATGTAATAAAATAATTTTTCAATAAACTTCTTTTCTATAAAATTTCAGATAACTTTAAGTAACATCTAAAAAACTGCACATAATTACATCAATAAAATTTAACAATCAGATTTAAGATTTAAAAAAAAAACCTTTGTTACATCAGAGGTTCACCAACAAAAGTGACTGGCCTGTCTAGTCTAACAAACAGAGCAATAGGTCGGGGGTCATCAGAAGGAAGGCATAGGGAAAGAAAGAGCTCTTTAACCTCATATAAGACATTTCAAAAAACAACTTTTTCAAGGGATAAATAATACCATATTTCATTGTTGGATTCTCTGCTGTCATTTTAAGATAAGAGAATATTTTTAACAGTGGAATTACGCATTTTTCAAACTACTGAGTTATCTTAACAGTGATATATGAAAGTAAATGGACAAGCCAAATTACACCATTGGGTTTGCCTAAAAGAAGCATTACAGATTCTAAACATATTTTAATGCTGAACATTTTGAAAACAGGTGAAAAAATTAGTAAACAAGGGTCAGAAAGGGCAAAGAAAGTTCCTTTTTGACCAAATATTTTTGCATGAAAATATCCAATTGGGCACAAGCATTGGGAGTGGGTGTCTAACCTCAAGAAAAAATAGATGAATTAGAACTCTATCCACCTATTTCTGTTGTGAAATGAAATTATAGCAATAAAATATACTGACATTGGAAGGTCAATTTAGTGTTGATATTAAACATGGATCTCACCTCTGCGATTCTGCAGATAGAATCACCGGTGAGCCCGAAACATTTACTGATGGCAAGAGTTTTCATCTGCGGACATTTATCTGTCAGCCTCTTTATGCCCATATCGCTCAGATTAGAACAGTCATCGACGAGCACAGTATGGCAGGCAGGATTTAACAGGTGGAAACACTACGACGAAAAAGTCAGAGCTATTATTATTGTAGAAGTAAATCATTACAAAACCTTTAATGACTGATGATTTACAAAACTTTTTGTAAATAAAGAATAGATAAAGAAATTTCAATATGGCCACTAGGTATTTTAGTTTCCAAGACGATTGGTTGCAGAGTATTACGCTATTATATGTAACTAACACACTACAGAGTGAATGATTTTGAATTTTACATTCTAGGCGCATCCATCTTAAAATGTATAACTGAAAATGATCAAATTAATAACAATAATATCATAATATTAATCAGCAGTTACTTTTACGACGCTTATGCGACCACAAATTTGATGATGACGAATAAATTAACTGTTATATTTCAACCTGTTCAACCTCTCTGTGAGATGTTCACCTAAACCTCCTCCTCTCATTATATTATACATGTACATAAACTGGAGCAAAAATCCAGGTAAATGTGGGTAACATATTCTCAATACAGAGTCATTTTGTTTTACCCATAAAGGCATCAAGATCGTGTGTATACTAGACAAAGTGTCCTTTGCTTGAATTCAAAGTCAAGAATGCCTGAAGGCCAATGTAGACATTTTTGGACAGTATGATCAGGAAAGGTTCCAAATTTCACTTTTGGATCTCCTGTTCAAATCACAAACGGTCAACAAGTACAGTAATACATAAACAGTCACTGACATGTATTATCGTTGCTATGGGCAAGGAATACGAAGTAGTGTGAGTCATTGTCAAAATATAACCTTCTTTGTGCATTACATCTGAGATCAACAACTGACCACAACAAGACAACACTGTGTAAGCAATATTGCACATGTAACACATAGGAAATTTGAATGAAATAAAGGGGCAAAGGAATATATAATTTAAGGGACCAAGGGATAACACATTCTAAGGAGTAAGACAAGTTATGGGATAAGATCAAAAAAATATAAAGGAGCATTACAATACATGAATATTCATGCAAAGAAACAATGGCAAGAGATTAATTATGGAAAAATGTAAGTTTAATGCAAGCTGTCATTTAAGTATCAATGTTTCTGCAATGGAATGTTTCATTTCCAATACGCACCTGTCCTGTTATTCTCATGTTTTCTCTTCCATCAAAGTATTGGATATCAGGACAATTTTTAAACAGCCACCAGAATCTGAAAATTTGTCCATGAAGATTGTGGGTTATAAACATTTCAAGTTTCATCAGTTCATCATAGACGTGTTACCTTTAATACAAAAGTTAAAATTAGTTACCTTTATGGATGAAAAATATAAGATTTCAATGGTCATGAGCAGTGCTGAATTATCCAAGAGCCTGATGAAGCAATTAGTCAATGCCCCCAAGGTCAATGGCCCCCAAGGCAAATGGCCCCCAAGGTCAATGGACCCCCAGGATCAATGCCCCCCCCCCCCTTCAGTGTCAAAAGACCTCAGTGAACAATTCCAGGCTAGACATGCCAATTCTTGATACTTGGCTTTGTGCCAAAGAGCTCATTTCTCTTCAGTCGATATGTTATCTGATAGCACTGCAAAATTAGGAGTTGTTTCAATTCATTAAATATATGAGGAATATGCAAACTTACAGCTTTTTTGGGCATCAAATGGTAAGATTTGTAGCAAAAAAAGGATACTAAAATACAATCAAACTCTTACCCCTTCTCACCAATGTCATAGCAACGCCTCAACTGCACTTTCTGAAATGACAAACGATTCACTGCAACAACTGAATTTCAAATTCATCTGTTTTTATTTGTAAATGCAATTGTAATATTAAAGATGGTAACATTCACATTTAGTGAGTAAGCACAAAGATTGAAATTATGAAAATCAGAGTGAAAACATCTCCTTATTTATTTTAGTTTGCTCATAACTAATCACCTTGGTTACAGTAAACAGACTAATTAATTTTCGACCATGCATGCAGATAGGTCGTCTTAAAATCATAGAGTGACTTTTTTTTCTGGATCTTTGTGTACTAGTCACTCAATCCTAGTCAAACCAAATGGGTTTTGATTTTGATACATAGACTATACTGGGTATGGTCTCTCCTGGTTTGACCTGACCTGGTCTGACCTCAGCCAATCTCACCCTATGTGACTGACGATTGAATACATGATTTATGTAACAGCTGTGAAATATTCACTATTATCCGTTGTGCTTGATTCAAACATACTGACAATACTCATCATTTTTGTGTCTGTTACCAATGATTACCTCTTCAAATGTTGCAAACATGCAACAATAGTTTCGTAACCATTACTTACTGCTCCGAGTCCAATAGCTAAAAATAAATGTCTTTGCATTTAATATCCTAGTGTTGTTATTATTTTAAGATGTCCTTAGCTCATACGACAAAAAAACAACACTGGTAACTGCACCATATAGCAGGTGGGTGGAGTAATGGGGGAGGGGGGGGGTCATATGGGAGAAGTGTTGCTTAGCATTATCAATGCACTTTCATCTTATAATACAGTTTGTGCCACTACATTCTGTTACTCTTTCCTCCCAGCCACACCAAATAAAACCAGTCCCCTTAACTTAAGTCTGAGCAGATCACAATACCTTTAGTTTGATACAGTGTTTGGATATTTCTTGGAGACTGTGGTTGTTAATTCTCATTCCTGAGAGGTTTATGTCCGTCAAGTTCGGACATTCCCTGCCTGTAAAAGGAGAAAGCTTTATTGGTTATTATATTTGATATTCGTGTCAATTGCGATAACGGTATTTAAATAAGTTCTACTGCTTCTCTCTACATTTTTCTTTTTATTCTAAGTGCAAGGGTACCAAATACCAAGGGCGTAGGAACCGGGGGGGGGCTGGGGGGTGCCAGCCCCCAGTGAAAAATATGGGGGGCGGAAGTATCATTCCGCCCCCCCGCTCCGCAAGTCAGAAAACCCCTTTTTCAATACCAAATGAGAAAAAAATCTCATTTGGAGCACCAAATTGCATCTAAGGCCAGGTGAAAATGCAAAATTATTTACAAAATGGACTGGGTGTTGAAGTGTGCTATATTGCACCAAATTGCATCTGAGGCCACCTGGAAATGCAAAAAAAATCCGAAGGGGAGGGGGCCCTTAGACCCCTCCCTCAGGCCGGCCATCAGTCTTCAGCCCCCCCACTCAAAAATGCCTTCCTACGCCACTGCCAAATACAATACAGTAATTTGTGAACACGATAGCATCGATCGAAATGTAGACAAACTGAAATCGATACACATTAACAAAATTCAACTGCTGGCTTTAAAACAGACTGTCATGCTGTTTATTTGAAGAACACTTTGAATGCCTTGTCACATCAAATTATCCATACCCAGCAAAACGTGATAATACACATATCCACACTGTATCATACCAAACCAAATGAATGATGCAAAAAAATGTAGCAAAAAGGTCTGTAAATATGTTTTGATGAGACTTCTAGAGAGGGGTCAGGGTAACATATTAGGAGTGTTAGCTCAGTGGTTAACGCCGGTGCCTTCCAATCATTAGGTCCACGGTTCGAGTCACTCCAAGATTAATGTATGTCGCCCAGTTACAGAGTTGTTGACAATTGACAATTCATCATCATAGACGTTAAAATATGAATCTAAGAGACTGACTTCGGTCAGCTTGCGGCTTTCATAAGCCAATGAGGCTTCTTTGCGAGTTCCTGTTTGCAGGAGGATCCAAAATACATACATACATATTAACAGGCTTTACCAGTATGTGTACTAGGCATGAGATATGGGAGTGAATACATGGACTGAAACCAATAAATGGACTGAAGTGAATAAATGGACTGAAGTGAATAAATGGACTGAAACCAATAAATGGACTGAAACCAATAAATGGGACTCAAACTGAAGCAGACAGCCACATACATTGTTTGAGTCATGAGTTTGAATGGTCACGATAGTTTAGGAACAGTTGGAACCAACAGCTCCTCTAGAAGTCTGACTTTTCTAAGAGCTGATGTAACCAACGCCTTTTGGAAGACAAGACCAGCAACTACTGATCATAGTAACTGATGTAAGTCCATTAATTAACGCTCTCCGTCCACATTCTGCCTTTCCGACTTTCACCATGGTATGTTGCGACGGTTCTTGATTGTGTTTGGACCTGACAAATACGTAACCATGGTGATTATCTTCAGGATGTTAAACTGCAAATGTTTAACATCACTTGGAACAGATAGATTACATAATGTTCAAAGGTTGACACTTGGATCACTGGAGTGATTAACTAATCTAAGTTTTAAATGTTTTCTTTCTAACAATACATAGAATTCGCTCTTTCTTTTATTGTGACTTTGTTTCTTACTTTCAGGGAGAGTTTGCTCAGTGGTCAACGCCGGTGCCTTCCAACCATAAGGTCCCGAGTTCGAGTCACTCCAAGATTAATGTATGTCGTCCAGTTACAGAGTTGTTGATAATTAACAATTCATAATCATGGACGTTAAATATGAATGTAAGAGACTGACTTCGGTCAGCTTGCGGCTTTGATAAGCCAATGATGGCTTCTTCGCGAGTTCCTGCTTGCAGGAGGATCTTAAATACATACTGTACATAGCTACAAATGGCTTACCAATCAGTTCTGCTGAATGTGTATTCAGCATTTTAGGAGATGCCGAGACATCCAATGACTGGAGGCCATGGCAACCTCTCTGTAGGATGGATTTCAGGATTCTGTGTGTCAGGACGTGAGTATCTAAGAATAGTACGAAAGAACATGACAGATATGAAATTATGTGAAGACAAATGTGTTACAGATGTCACTGAATAGATTCAAAGGAATTGACATTGCTCGAGGGATAAACCAAGAGCCGGCATTGAAGGGGCACAAACAGAAATACAGACGACACCTGTCTTGTAATTCCCGAATATTTATGATCAAAAAGAGGCTTGATAGAGTCCAAGTTTCCTCAACAGTCAACAATTGGATAGACTTTATGAAGAAACCAATAATCTATCACTTAGTTTTCATAAACACTTGGGATTCAGTAATCTAAGCCTTAAAGGCATTGAAGACTCGCCCCAAACCGCGTGCGGCCATCTGAAAAAGTTAACTTTCTGTTGCTTGCAATGACGTTTCGTTCGTGTCGCTACAAAATGCAGACAGTAATGAAACCTGATACCTTGTTATATTTAGCTGGACCTGAGATGTCCATAGCTGTATCGTTTGTATACTGTGCTGTGGGTTTTGACCGCAGCTGTATGTACTGACTGTACACTAGTGTCGAATTACCAACAGTAGCAAGCTGTGTGTGTATTTTCTGGGATCGATGGTGGTGTCTAACACTTCTGTTACACCTCATTCGAAACTAGGTCAGATTACCGGCATTAGACGTTTCTTATTGCCCGAGTCTTCACACCTTTAACATTCCTCTTATCCCACCTTTCCACCTTACAATTAGAACTTGTTCTTCAAAAGGCAACATTAAAATTATGCTGTAAATGTCATTCTGATAAGTGAAAGTCTTTTGGAAGTTTCTTCCACGATATAATCAATTCAGTTGTTAATTATTTCTAACAGAGGGAGGGCATCAAGTGGGCTGCTATAGATATGTTGCAATCATAACAAGCAAATAAAAAAAAACTAGAGTAAATACTCACCGTTTCCAAAAAATCCTCTGAAAACATTCTTAAAATGGAGGCACTTTAATACCTGCCATGATAACAATGCAGCATGTCTCCATCTTTTACATACTAAAGAAATGGAAATAATGAAAACAGGTAAATAAAGGAGCTATACTAAAGTTTTATAGACAATTGATCATTGGGTACACCTCAACTTCTTAAGGTATGTTTACTAAATTCTGCAACTAACTAATTAAGTAAACAACACTGAACAATTTTGGGAAAGGGGTAAATATTTCTCTTAGAATACAACCACTATAAATTAGTGACAAACTGTAAGAAAAAAAAAAAAACACATACTATTTTTACATCACCTGTTGATGAATCCCTCCCCTATCCATCCAAACCCCCCCCCCCCACCCCCACGGCCCATTCCCTCGCTGGGAAACTGCAGTAGAACTCCCTTTGTCCA
>JAIPMN010016709.1:26197-36439 GCA_020650975.1 Apostichopus californicus
CCCCACCCCCACGGCCCATTCCCTTGCGGGAAACTGCAGTAGAACTCCCTATGTCCATAAAGGCCCCACAAATGCTGGAACTTAGATTTGAGCATTCACCTCTCTGACAAGGTTAGGATTCATAATATACTATGCATAGTATTAAATGAGATACAGTGTACGGTAAAAAGGCCTTTTCCGTTTCAAGCTATTAGCCATCAGAAGCAATTAACTTTGAATTCTTAGGTCAGGTCTTTTTCAAAGACAGTGGGTTTCTTTTCTTACATCAAATTCTGAGACAAACATAGAATAGACATACCATCTACATCAAACAGAGATACAGACAAAGATGGCATTGTATAAATATCATGTCAAATGACACATTTAATTCAACAGATACCAATGCTACTTAGTCATAGCCCTTCAGAGGCATCCACGTATTTTAGTTCTAAGATGACCATTCAAGAACAGAGCAAACACATATTTCTGATACTCAAAATACAAACCAAAGATACAGAGATACTGTACAGACTTATGGAATGTTATATCCTGGAAGTAACCCCCCCCCCCCTGTGGAAAGCCGAATGTTTCCGTACGAGATTATCAAGATTTGTTCATCGAAAAAGTACATTTTAGTGTATTTTTCCAAAGATGATGGGGTTTTATCAATGGGTCATATGAACTCTGAAGGCGAAGTACAAAATTACCACAATACGTCTTCCCCTGTCCATGCAGTACTTGACCAATTCACATGACCCCTCAATAAAACAAACAAAAATTAAAACAATGTGACAGTTTTGTCATACCTCTTTCTACTCTGATCCTGTCTGCTACTTGGAGAGAAGAAAAGACTGCAAGGAGAATATCGTCAGGAAGAGATCCTGCGAGCGATTGGTCTTCAACGATAATCTGTGTCTGTTTAATCTGAGATCCTGCAAGCGGTTGGTCTTCAACGATAATCTGTGGGTGTTCACTCAGAGGAGCATCAGTCACAGTCAACGATTCCAGGTTTATATCTGTTGTCTGATCTGGTACTTGAGATTTATCTGTGCTTTGTTCAGGTGTCTGTAAATAAAAACAAGAAGAAAACACATTATTTTACTACTAGAGATCAAGCATTAACAATTACCCTAGCTGAACAACACTTTAAACATACAGTAGCAGTTGCTACTACAGTAGGTCCAACAAAACTTTGCACATGGTTGCGGTGGAGTTGTTATTATTATCAGACAATTGAAACCATTCTGGACTAGAAGAAATATTTTCACACTGATCATGAATATGAAACAATTCACTGGGTAGATGAGAGAAATATTTGACAAGTGGAATGTGGATTTAGTAAAAAAACAAGCTACTTTTTCACATTGCTATATTCTTTTTTCACATTGCTATTTTCTTTTATCTGTGGTCTCGGCTGTTCATATAATGTACTCACCTCATCATTGAATTCTTCTGACTTGAGTTTTTCCTTCTGTTTTTTATGTCTTCTTCGGCCTTCAGCGGCAGTTATGGTCATTACCCTGGCAACGACAGGAACACATACAGTTTATAATTGAAGGCAAGAACAACAAAAGGCTCTCATATTAAAATATTATAATTGACAACTTTACGAAGTATAATTAAACATGTTTGTTGTTTCTTCAGCTCCCTTCCTCATATCCTAGTTAAAAAAATTTAAGATATCAAAAGTGGTTGATTTTAATGAAAATAATATGCTTTATCACTGCATTGTTTGATGTACACATTGCAATTTGATGTAACTGCATATTGTGTCAGTTGACAGATTGTGGAGCTGATATTTCATTCCTAGCAGGAGCTACTTCTAAAAAAGGAGTTACGGAAACAGTTAACCTAACATGATAATATTTGAGATGGACAGAATCTTGAAGACTGTAGCAGAAAATACAAACCAAGGAGAAACCAAGGAGGGCGTTGTGGTCAAGTGGTTAAGGCAGTGGACTTGTGATCTAAGGATTACAGGTTCGAGCCCTGGCCAGATCATTGCGTTGTGTCCTTGGGCAAGGCACTTTATCTCCATTGCCTCTCTTCACCCAGGAGTATAAATGGGGACTTGTGAGGTGACTTGTAATTATAGTTGCGTGCGCCGGTTTGTGGCTGCACCCTATGGGAAGTCCCCCAGGGGACACGTGGCTGTGGTGCACTGTTGTGCCCCAGGAGAGATTGTTTGAATTGTGCACACTTTGGTGTGTAGGTGTGACAAGTTACCAATGACCAGGGTTAATTGTAAAGCGCATAGAACTTGTGGATTATGCGCTATATAAATAATGGTGTAACAATAATAATAATAATATTATAAGCTAAAGAATAGAATATTAGCCCTACAAAAAGAATGTTTCTAAACTAAAGCAGCTTGTACAAATCAATGATAAACTACTTTGCATTACACTTGTGTCTAGATACTAGAGAACAGAATACATGAAATACCCCCAATAAGCAACTTACCATTGCCTTTACTACTAGATACAGTAAAATTATCTCATTTCTCATTCAGTGAATTTCCAAATAGGAATGGTTGTCCTAGATATATTTCTCTCACAGACGCACACAATTCTCTCACATATTTGTACCATTCCTAGCAGGAGCTTCTTCAAAAGAATTTAAGGAAACAGTTAACCTAATACGGTAATATTTGCCATGGACAGAATCTTGAAGACTGTGGCAAAATATGCAAACCGAGGAGAATATAATAAGCAAAAGAATAGAATATTAGCCCTACAAACAGAATGTTTCCAAAAAGTAGCAAAAGTACAAATCACTGATAAACTACTTTGCATTACACTTGTGTCTAGGTACTAGAGAACAGAATACAAGAAAACCCCAACTAAGCAACTTACCATTGCCTTTACTACTGTAGATGCAGTAAAATTATCTCATTTCTCATTCAGTGAATTTCCAAAAAGGAATGGTTGTCCTAGATATATTTCTCTCACAGTCGCACGTAATTCTCTCACATATTTACATACCAACATGATATTAAAAGTCTGTCTTTACAAAAGATGGTTATTGAAGGACAAAAGGAGTTTTAGAGTTTCTGATAATTACAATATTTCAACATTAAAATGATGAAGGAATATAAAGTCATATTTGATTCTCACCGACCTGCCGTTTAGGGTTCTAGCATCCTCGGGGGCAGATTTAGCAGTCACAGCACCTTCAATGGAGCAAAAAGTTACAAATGCTGACCTAAAAATGAAATTAGAGAGATATGTGAAAGTTAAATTCACTCCCTGCATATTCAAAATGTACTTAAATTGAATCCATTCACTACTAACAATTAAGAAACTTTAATGTTTACTGTATAGTTCATAAATGGAAATTTTGTCCATTATTTAAGAAAAATTCAGAGGAGTGAAGCACATTGAATTGGAAATAATGATCGTAATGTCTCTCTACAGATTGTGAAAATGACACCAGTGGAACATCAAAACTTCTTTTAACTTACCCTTTAAATCTTCTTCTTCCTTTATCCCACAAGAGTTGGACAAATTTAATATCACCAAAAGTTTTGAAGAAAGACTTCAGGTCACCACTTCTGACCTACATCAAATAAAATAAATTACTTACTAATGAACTGTTCAGAATACTGGATTTCTGTTCTATGCAGTGAAATGGTTTACATGTCTTGGAATTTTAATCAACTGCCAAGGGCCATTGACACACAAATCATTGACAAATAGCAGTTGTCAAAGGAATATTAGAGGAGAAAGCATTTAATATGAAATGAAATAATTTAAAATAATAACTACATGTATGCACTATATTTGGATAATGTTGGTATAATGTTTTCATAATTCATAACCAAACATTGAATTCATAACTTTTCTTCAGTGTAAATTAAAAAAAAAGAAAGAAAGATAATATGTCCAACCATACAAAACTGCAGAAAAGTGGAGAAGTTTTTCCACTCAACATGATTTACCTCATAACAAATATTTCCGACAAAAACTTTCCTAGGGTTGCCAGTTTCTCCTTGGTGCAACAACTTTGTTTCTTGTTCTCTTTTGGAATGATCCAAGTCTGCAGAAGTGGCAGGTTCCATCACCTTGCTGTAACTGAAACCAAGAACAAGAATGTAGGCATATTAACCAGCTTTGCAAGAATTTGAAATTTAATTATGGTGGAAATTATATGTAATTTACAATTAACAACTTACCTAGTGAACATTCTTAAGTGTTGCTAAAAGTGAAAATGAAACAAACTTTCAAAGATAATAGAAAAAACTGCTTTTGCCCAGATCAAAGCCTTCATCAAATTACACAAAATTACACAGAAATGTGCATCTTAACATTAACTATAAAACATCAACAACAGTTCAACAAAGCTTAGAATCTATACAATATATAAGGCTAAGAATAAATGTTCTTCAGCATCCCATTTAACCAACAAAACTTAAGCTTGGGCAGTAGTACCTTGGGATATAAGGCCTCTGTTTATGCCTAGGACTAGGCCTAAGTTACCAATACAACTTACAAAGTTACAAGTTACATACAGTACCTGGCTAACAGGGAAACAAATTGTTTGAATGCAAAATAGCCGACAACGCAAATGAAGAAAGACATAAAGAACAGGGATAGTTGGAACTATGGTCGCTTGTAGGCCAACATCAACCAACATATCAGTGCAACTTTCAAGTTGCCATACCTGTAACACTATGTTAGTTTTGAACTTTGGTGTTTCTACTGTGCACACCACAGAAATAAATACTGTGTACACACACGAAGAACATCTAAATTAAGGCAATACCTCATTTTTGGTGTATGACATGAAATACAAATAGAAATATTCATAAAATATTCGTTTACCGTGTAATAAGTACTTTACATTAATTTTACTATCTAATACAGATAAAAAATGAATTTGATATATCATGTAATTTTTTTTTAATTTTAAAAGAGGTACAGAGATAAATCCAATTATTTACTTCCGGCATTGTTTCAAAATGGCTACCTCCATGGTAAACAAGCGTGTCGGCGATGAAAAGTTTTCTACTGCAGGACCAAAGAAGAGCAAGTTTTCTCATATAAAAGAGAAAGCCATCATGTTCCTGTCAAGTAAAGAAAATTCTAACGTACTGGTTGAATTACTAGAATATACACAGGTGATATACAACTACAAGTACTACTTACTTGTGAGAAAGTTGTGTTAAAGCCTAACGTTAGGTTTGCTTGACTTTATGTTACTTGTCAGTGTCTTTCGGTCATACACTAACGTTAGGCTTAACGTGAGGTCTTGCAATAATAGTCGGTCATACTAGTTATCGTCAACAGGCCCATTTCACGACAACTCAAGACAACTCAACAAGTTTAAAATACCATCAAATACAATGGTTGTAATCAGAGTGTATCTGGAAACACGTTTAAAACATTATTTTAAAAACATTCAATGATTTGATTTGGAGTTCATTCATCATACTACTTTGGTGCTTTCTTAGTATCTTACTACGTCTACCCACCTTACCGACACTGTTCACAAAGGTAGTTCCCAAACCATAACACAAACCCACCCATATCATAATGGTGCGGTCCAAAGTCATTGCGCAAGCGCAATAGCATCACGTCGTCCAATTCTACGGACGGAGAAAGTTGACTATTTTTACGAAAAATACATTTTTTCCCGTGAAAAATATGTATGTACAATGGTTTCAGTCAGTTTTAAACGTGTTTCCAGATACACTCTGATTACAACCATTGTATTTGATGGTATTTTAAACTTGTTGTCTTGAGTTGTCGTGAAATGGGCCTGTTGACGCTAATTAGTACGACCCATAATAGTAGTACTACTACTAGAAGTAAAGCCGGTTAGGTAGACATCCATGATCACATGAACTCTCAACGTTATGCTATAGAGGGGGTGATAAAAATTAACACCACGAAAATGTGCAAAGACAATGCCAATGGAAACTTCTTCAGTGGTTGGCAGAAGAAAAATATGTACTTTTCTGAGTTTTGTCTTAGTACTCTTAGACTAGAGTCTTAGTTTTAACAATACATAGCCTAAGCCTACCTGGCCATTAGGCTAGAACTGTAGGGCTCCAGTCAGTTTCCGGACATGTATCCTCCCCTTAGAAACATTAATTTCCTCCCTGAAAATGTTAGTTTCCTCCCCTATGATTTATATCTTCTTCCTACTTGGACAAGGAGGAAGATTTCATTGTTTTATGTTCGCCACGTAACAAGTGTGGTGGTTGTGATTTCCAGCTCATCATCTTATTATTAGAAATTGCTTCAATATATTGTTCAAACTTAATTTGTACACAGAGAGATAAAGCAACTTAGGCTTCTCTTTCAAAATATCTCTAAATGAATGAAACGTATCTTTGAAGAAATTTAGATGTATCTCTGTCAAAGTTGTAGGAACTTGTTGGTGATTTTTAAACTCACTTTTCTCTTTCATCTTTCTTTCCTCATCAGAACGAAGAAAAAGGTGCAGTTCTCGCATCGATTAAGGCCCTTCACCAGATATTTTCAACTTTACTGAAAAATGAATCGATGGTAACTAAAGAGAGTCAGAGTGTACGAGAGACCAGAGAGTCTCCTCCCAAGACGGTTCACGTTGAACAGAAGTACAAGGAATGGCTACGGGGAATGTACAGAGACTCAGTGAAATGTCTCGCCGAACTTATCTCAGATGGTGGTAGTTCTCCGACAGTCCAGGTAACATTGAAAGAAAAGTCAAGCAATTTTTTCCCACAATTTTCCAAAATTTTTATGTACCCTGACAGAGTGAACCATGACGTGTTTTGTTTTCAGATATCTTCAGTTAATGTTAAATCACTTAAAACAAATTGTATTTTCTCTCCCTTTGGCCAGGAACTCTCTCTATGTACACTTATGAAGTTTATGGAGACTGAAAATCACCACCCAATAGTGGCAAGGAAGCCACATGAGTATATCTTTCAACAGACTGTAATTTCAGTGAGTCTCAGATAAATTCTTTCATAATATATAGATTGAAGCTTTTCTTGGAATAAATATATTGATACACAATAATAAAACCTTTTTAGATAAATCACTTCCGGTAACATCACTCATTTGGAATGTGTATTTAATATTATATTACTGTATGTTGGTAAACATTTTGTTAAATTGTCTTTCACTAGTGGTTGTACCTTTCTTCGTATTTTATTTTACACATGTTGACATATCTATTCCATATTTTGGTATTTATTAATTTTTTCAAAAACTTGTACTGGTATTTCAGCAAATGAGAAATCATAATAAACACCTGAGTGTGATAACTTATTTTCTCTCAAGTTTTCATGACATTGAATAGATTTTACAGTCAATCTTGTAGTCCCTCACCATGAAGGATCTGCACTTGAGTTCCGGGACGTACTATAGCATAATATAGCAATGTGGTGTATTCTCATTTCAATTCCTTTACAGAATCTAGTTCCTCATCTGGTAACCCATCAGAAAGATCAGGGAGAATTGCTCGGGAGATTTGAGGAGTATTTAGAGTTTGACGATCTCCGTCTCTTCCTCCTTACAAAACTTGCTGCTCACCTGCCAAATGTGAAAAACCAGTCCTTGACACAAGTAAACCACTAGAGAACACCCCTTTAAATATATGTCACCTAATGTTCATAAAGGTCAAAGCCAGCTCATAGCAACAAAGTCTGTATGTCTTTCGTTCATAACGTCAAGTTGTGTGCACTAACATATCTAGTGTCACATTTTTTCGGGCTGTTCTGCAAAGAAACTTGGTCGCACTAGCATCCTATATCCCTGTTCCAAATCCTTGTTGCTATGTCAATGTAGTCAGTAGGCTGAACAAATTAAATACCTGTTATTTTTTAAAGCCACTATGTGACGATGAATTATTTGTGTTTTACATTAAGACAGCAATCATTTCACTCGTCCTCTGTTGTGGCTGCTAGTGAATGATTCGTTGATGGATTCAGTCACGTGACATTTTGTCTGTTTTTATTTTGTGCAGAAATGTTGTAATTTTAAACAAGTAACGAAAGTTGTTTTCTCGGAGAAAATGAAATTAAAGAACTGTAGGTAAACGTTGTTGTTGATATGTAACAAACCATTGAATTTGGAAGCAACTGCTATCAGTGCAGATTGCATCGCAATATCAGTTTCAGCTGGTTTCTATAGTAATTCTTTTAGAGAGCTTCAGGAAGTACAATCCAATGACTGGACGACCTTCTTCAGAGGCAACAACAAATTGAACAGGGAATTAGTGCTTTGTGGTTTTACATAATTATAAAGGATTAATTCAACTTTGACAAAAAAAATGGTGTTGAATTTCATTTTTGGATGCTTTGTTGTTTACCAGGAAGGAAACAAAATTCTTGAGGTTTTTATCAATCAGTGTTGTAATATTAAGGCTTAGGTTCTAAACTGATAAGTTGAGTCAATAGTTTGTATTATTTAGACATCCAGCAGATTTTATATCAAAATTGACACCAAAATGGATATAGAAACATGAAATGCCTTGAGTTTTATCTATGTACTTTGATGGATATAGCAGTGCACATAGTCATTGCATTATAAACCATTTTGGTAATGTGACCCCTCCTGATTAGTCTATCAAGTATTATGAATTTGTTGTATTTTATAAAAATGTTTGATGCAATTATAGTTTGTGATGTTATATCTTAGTCATCTTCATGCTTTCCCCCACAGACCTTAGGATTATCTGAAACTGATTTAGCATTGTTTTAACAGCTCTGTTATATATATCTCATTCTCTCCTTATTCATTTTTAGGGTGAAATGGCAAATGTATGTCAGAACACTCTCACGTTACTGGAGATGGTTACCATGCCAACTAAAGATGAAGATATACAGAAGTTCGTTGGGGTCAGTCCAGATTTAGAGGCTAATTTGAGAATTTTATCACTGCAGGTAAGCTTTTCAAGTAGGTTCAAGTTTGTTATGTCTGTACCCTTGGTAAGTTCTTGATAGATTCCAAAGTGTCGTTACTCGGCGGTATTGTGTTGAGTTATGAATCACTCAGGTTGTATTTTAGATCCTCCTGCAAGCAGGAACTCATGAAGAAGCCATCATTGGCTAATCAAAGCCACAAGCTGACCGAAGTCAGTCTCTTAGATTCATATTTAACGTCCATGATAATGAATTGTCAATTGTCAACAACTCTGTAACTGGACGACATACATTAATCTTGGAGTGACTCGAATTCGGGACCATATTATTGGCAGGCACCGGTGTTAATCACTGAGCCAACACTCCTATAATTAATTAATAAATCACTTTCAGTGGTGACTTGAGTCATTTGATTCAAGAGCTAACATGTATGAGTGCATCACTACAGTCTAGTTGAATACTGATAATGTCTCACTACAAAGTACCGAGGAGTGACACTATGAATTTCTCTTAAATAGTACTCTGTTTATTGTAATAATATTTATTTTATTTACCTGTTGTTTTTCTGTGGTCCGATTATGTCAGATGTTTTTAAGTTAAACACTTTGATTCTGGAGAAGACACACATGTTAGTGCTAAAGTAATGGCATTCTTCACAAACCCTGTCTCATGTCTCTTTCAGGAGCATCGTAGAGTCTTTGGCAATGCTTGGTTAACCTTCCTGAAGCTGAAACTACCTTCTAAAGTCTACAAGAGAGTTTTAGTGCTCCTACATGAGAAGGTCATGCCTCACATGTCAAGTCCTGTACTCCTCACAGACTTCCTGACGTCGTCTTACAATGTCGGTGAGTTACATAAAATGGAAAAAGCAAAAGGAGTGGAGGAGAATGAGGGGGGGGGGAGAGGGAGGGCAGTGGGGTGGGGAGGATGGTGACAAATGGGAAATGTAGTTGTGAGTAGTTAGTTTTATTTCTGGTTTGATTTATCTGGAGATATAATCAGCTATCTGTGGTAAGACAAACAGGTTACACGCCGGCATGTGCTTCTCATAGACATAGGAAGCTGAATTAGTCGGCCAAAGACAGACCGACCACAGAGGGTCATGTGAAGTTTCCCATGGTAGCACTTAACTCTTATGGTATTGCTTGTATGTATGGCTTGTATGTAGATTCTAATAACAATTAATGTCATAATCTCATAACTGCAACCTTCTCAGGTTTCACCACACAAACCAAATTACTCTAGCTAAAGGGTTACAATCAATGCTTGTTACTGCAATTTTCAATATGACCAAACGTTTCTGTTTTCTTTCAACAAACACACAGCCGTTGGAATGCTTGTAGCATACTGCATCAGGGCTGTGCACAATGTTCATATACACAAAGTTGCAGATGATATAATTTCGC
>JAIPMN010016710.1:0-21843 GCA_020650975.1 Apostichopus californicus
CCAAAAAATTTCTTGTACGCTCCGCGCCAACCGATGGTGGCGCTCCGCTTAGATAGTCTTGCTGGCAGGTTTGCCCCCCCACTTTCACAACTCAAATCCCGCCCCTGTACACAGTGCATGAACATACTTCCTGTTTTTAGCAATATATTCAGTATGAACAACCTTCAAGGTTAATATCTCAGTTCAGCATAAGATGCATAGCTTTCTGATACTAATGATGCAGAAAGGTGATAAGTAGTTTGCCATACAACATATCTGTTTTTTTTATGAGGGTTGATTAACTTGATTGTTACATAAAAACACAGTATCGTTATCGTAGTAAACATCAAAGAAGTGCAGTAGGTGGAAATATCTGGCTTTCATATTTCACAAGAAAGTAAATTACTGTAAATTATGGTCAATTGTGACTAGATAGTTGAGGTAAGAAAAATTAACCTGTAAAAGCTATCATCAGTGTATATTTTGGTAAGAGGTAGAATACTTCATACCATTTGTATGCACAGTAAGAATGTATACCCTAGGTATTAATTGGAGTGCAATGCATATTGTGTCATCTGTAATAAATAGCTCACTGTAAGGTTAAGTAATGAAATATATCCAATTCTCATCTCCCTTAGTTTATTTTATTCTCCGGTCAGGAAGGACAAAATGTGATGGAGAGTGGCGGCGGTTCATTACTGGACAGAGTTCATTGATGGATTCATAATAGAAATCTTTGTAAATGTTATGTCACAAAATCTGACTGAAATCAGACTCTAGGATCAGAAAAGGAGAGTTTTGCCCTTGCATATATGTACTGCACACTATTTTCAATCTCCTTGGCATATGCAACCGAAAGCAAATATATGCAAATTCTAACAGGTTCTGACAAGTGTGGAGACTGATTTCTTTCAGTAAAATCATTAGAAGTGATTATCTTCCATAGAGACACTATGAGCTCATGGAAGCCAGATGACTTACAACTAAACTAATTATTCATGATACACAGGTCTACAGTCTCCTATATGTTATGGGTATTGTATGTTTATAACAGTATGCTATAGAGTTGAAACAGGTCTAATTCATTGCAATCATGTGACAAGTCACCTACTGTAGACTAAACAACCAACAATGCAATCAATATAAACAGTTTTACCCCTGCAAAAGATTCAAGTTACATTTCTTTGAGACTGACAGCTAGAATGGGAGAGACATTCTGCCATGCATAAATTTTGTGTTCTCTGTAAACAATAAACAGTCTGACAGAAGGCAACCAGATTACAAACTACTTTATGTCTTAGCAGCTGCACATTGCTCTTAAGAGTCTTACCATTGAAGACATAGACATACATACATTTACGGCCTATAGGTTGAAATTATGTGATTTAGACTGGACTTACATACTACAATATGCAGTAGTTTGAAAATCTTAACTTTGGAAAAAATATAACAATGTAATTGGATGGGAGAGGACTCTGATTATAGAATGTTGCAATTGAACCTCAAGGTAAACAATATTGCACCCAAATATCTTAAAACAGAAAATATTGGTCACTATAAGCACTTTATTGTCATCCATGGAGCATTTTCACACTCAGACAATAATTATTGTATAAGATTAGGATCCTCAAAGTCTGGGAATAATGTGGATGGTCAAAATTGGCAAATTGCCATGAAGATAATTTTCAAAACTTTTAGCAATTTTACACAATACAAGTATAGTGGCTACTGAAGACTGATCACCTTTAACTATAGTTGAATACATATAAAAAAAACCTGGATAATCTAGCTGGACCTCTGTTATCTTTATCATGGATTATCTGGATCTGATATCCAACTTACTGTACACATAATTTTTTAATTGTTTACTTTAAAGTTCTCTCACAGTTACAGCAAAACATGACACATAAATGTATGTAAAAAGGGAAAATGGGAGGGCACTTTGCAGAATCAAAAAACAAGCTAATCATGGGAGACTACAGTGCTACTGTATAAGAAATTCTATAATCCATGTTTCTTCACATCTAGACCAGACATATCTTTATAATCCAGGTTTTATAGTACCATCACTATGTACTTACCCTTAAACTGCACTGCATATTATAACCGAAGAAACTTCCAAGGAGACGTATACACAGCAGTGTGCAATACAAATGAAAAAAGGCAAAGCAATTCTATGCAAGTTATTTGGTAATTATGATCATGTTAACCCACAGATAAAACTTCCAAAACAACATGTTTATGATATTCACATCAGTGCCCAGGAGCGACCAAGCATATCATGCCTTCGGCAAGTTGACATTCCAACTTCGCCACTCATCAGTGGAAATCAATAGAACTATTAACGACTGCATGATTTTTCTTTTACAATCTTTTACACTGCACACTGTGCTATTGTGGTGATACTATAATGCGGTTTATTATTTGTTGGTTATTTACGTGATTCTGGGTAGTACGTATTTAGAAATCAGCAGGTTGTTATCGAAAATGATAAAAATCTGGCAAAGGTAGGCTCTGCAATTTCTATAAAGGTGTTTGATATGCTTCATGAATCTTGCAAGCAGTTTAATACAATGACTTTCCCTAAACAGAGTTATGTCTGCTGTTAATTCCATCAGACAGCTCAATTAAGGACAGTAATAATTCAAATGATGCTTTCTGCCAGATTTGGTATATAGCCCCCACATGACATGTACATTGTACAATTTGTAGTGACTCAACCTATATGCCTCCTTTACTATACTTACACTAATAAACAATCCCACAATTGCTCAATTGCTTGGCAAATAAAGCTTTTAAATCCCTGTTTACCATACAACTGTCTGAATCTTGAGGGTAAATCAGCCAATTTCTTTTAAACCTTGCTGGCTATTCCATTAGCTATAGAACATTGGTAAAATGAAACACACATGGAGCAGAACATTATAAAATCTGATCACTGACAGGGGAATTTACTCTATGTGATTTACTACCACAAGGTTACTAATATTACAAATCATTTAACCATTGCTCCTTTCAGTTAATATTGCAACTTAGTTAAAACATCTGTAGATCTCTATTTCACAAATTTCAAAATAATAATATTCTGTAATTTGATTACAAAAATCCTACAAAATTCAATTTCAATGCAATTATCCTCTTTTCAATGAAAATATAGTCCTAAATTGTAATATGGTCAGAAAATAAGCAATGCATTCATGAATTCACAAAAGGAGGGTGGGGGGGGGGGGAGAATTGAGTATAACAGTGCTATAAATAGCTGGGCTAGTGGAGATGACAGTGTGACATCCTTTTCTATGATAAATATTTCAATTCAATATATAATCATTGTAAATCTTAAATAGTCATAAATATGACCTAATTTTAGTTTTTGATTACTTTTTAACAATGAAGCTGTCAGAGTGAAATAATTTATGGACAAGTAAAGCCTTTTCTTTTAAAGAAGACACTGGGCTTCAGCTTTTTAGTAACAAGGACAAGAACAGACAATCAGCAATACTGGCTACCACCACACAATACATCCTTTGTCATTGTTGTCCGTTTTTACCATTGTTAAAAATTCTGTTTATATCTTATTAATTATCATTCAGCTATGAAAAAGTCTAACAACTTAACAACTGGGATTTAAATGGAATCATCATAAATAGTTATCTTAGCAGAAGTAATTTGAAAGTGGCTGACCACTTACTGTATGTTTGGATTTCAAATGAAGAAATCTGAAAGCATCGCAGTTTGTAGGTACATCACAAAATGAGAAAGTGAAGCTTACTTACTTATAGCACATGGCATGACTAAGTATCCACGATTTTTGTGAAGCGATTAGGAATTTTATGCATACATACTGGTTCACAGAAAACACAAACGACTATGGTTCAGTGTATGCAAAACTGCTATAATAATAATAATAAATGAGACTTATATAGCGCCAAATCAGTAAACAAAAGTCACTGCTCAAGGCGCTTTACAAAGAAAGTAAATTAATTTACAAAAGAACAAGTGAAAAAATGGGTCTTAAGTAGACTTTTGAAAGTAGAAAGTTTATAGCATGTTCGAATGTGATCTGGTAACTTGTTCCAGAGATAAGACCCAGAGTATTCGAAGCTTCTGTAACCGTAGGTCTTCAAGCGTGGTTTAGGAACAGTTAAATACAGTTTGTTGGAGGAACGAAGTGTGCGAGTTGGAATACATACGTCTTTGCATTTGCAATTTGCCCGTTATGCTTTGAGATACAAGATGTATTATTCCCTCCACCGTTCCCTGGATCGACTTGCCTTTACTGGGAATTGTTCTGAGAGACCAGAAAGGTGATAATGAAGATATGTCAAGGAAGAACATTGTCACTGTCACTTATTTTCTTCTAAGACCATACTTCATTTAATCTGGAAGAATTCCATCTTTGGTTACTTTTGTCGGTCATGGCCACTTAGCCCTCCGTGATGGACAGGCCTGACCTTTGAGCATCACCTAATACCAAAGGGACTCACCCTATCAATAGGATTACAGTTGCAACTAGAAACCCAATTATAGTATAAATTTACCATTAAATTTAAACAGACTTAGCCTATCAGTGTCAATCAGCTGGTTTGTTTGATACTTTTGTTGTAAACATAGCAAGAGACACTTGAAGCTGCATTGGAAATGCTAATACATAGGATTAAGGGGGAAATTTATACCCTGTATCACTGAATAAACTGCATTTCATCTAAACACTGATAAACAGATATCCATCCCATTCATGTCACCAAAAATTCGCTCTTTCTATCCAGGGAGGTTGTGTAGGTAGCATTACAACTCCCTGGTCTATTATCATATTAGCCACCATGAGGCACTCTTGTTTATTTTCTTTTTTATCTGGATTAAGGAAATGAAAAGTCAAGTCTAAAAAGATTGGCTGACTCCACTGACTAGATTATGCCTACAAGCATTGTGACAACTCTGGGCTAAAGCATCTTTATTAAAGTAAATAGAGAGACAATTTATTAATGTTACACAGGATGGGTGTCCATGTTTCCACATGGCACAGAAGACTAGATTCCTTGCCATAAATTTTTTGACTCAAGTTAATGTTAACAAGATATCAGTTCTTTCATTTTTCATTATGTCCTGGCTTTACAATTTAATGTGCTAAAACCATGCAACAAGTTTTGTAAATATGAAGCTAAGTAGCTTTTAGATAGCAGATATCTATATACATGTCCTCATCTTTTGTTTGCTTTGCATAATCCCATCTTATAGATATGTATTTAGCTAGAACTAAACCTTACTTGGCCAACTGGTTTTAATTTATGTATTTGTCAGACACTCTAACAGTGTTTGAAATCAAACTGTGAACAATAGTGCTGACAGTCGTAATCGATTAATCGCCAGTATCCACGATTACACTTTGGAAGTCCGATAATAAACCCCGATCAAAACCTTAGTTGCAATTACTCGACTACAAGCAGTTGTCAGCAAATATCGCAAAATTACAGGTTCTCACAATGCTACACTAGCACTGTGCTGAGCCTGTGTTAAAAATCGGCAAGCATCTGCTCCGGTTATAGATACATGCGTTTGCTTATCAGTAATAAGCTTGTTCTGCAGTGCAAAATTCATGCAGTCCTAGAAATGTTTGATCATTGCGCATAATCGCAAATTCCTAAGTTATTAATCTTTTACGATTGCCAAAGTATTTGTCATTTCTTCAAACATGTTTACAATTACTCATTACTGGCCTGGTTCACATTTATCCGATGTCTGATCGAGTATGTCGGTTTCGGTGTAGTTTAATTTCAATGTGCAAAGTATGTGCCTGCTTTCGCGCTAGGCTAGAGCCTAGAACGTTGAAAGTCCTTCTAGAGAAAACTCTTGCATACTAATCATCATACCGCTACAAGGTGTTACATCTATTCATTGTGATTAGTGCTAGTAGTTGTAGTAGCCTCGTAGATTCATTCAAAAGTTTATGATTTACTATGAAGAATTTTAAGAAACGTTGTAGATCAAAGGTTGTTCACAGAACTTGTTTGGTAGATGTTTTAACGTGATTTAGACACCACACGTTAAGACACGAAAGAAAAACCACAGTAAAGACAGTGCTCCATGGAGAAAGATTTGTTATGAATGTATTTCTGCAATGTATTTCTGCAATGTAAAATGAGTAATCGCGAGAAGAGCTATGCGATTAATCGACTACAAAAGAAAGAGTCAACTATCAGCACTAGTGCATGAATATACATGTTAAATATTTCCAGCATTATATAATGTGTTGCATGATAGCCTCTTGCCCAATTTATTTCAACCTGGCTAAGATTTTAATATTTCAAAAGGGATGCTCTCCAAGAAAACATGCATCTTTCTTGATGATTCTAACACGATGGGAATAACATACTACATGGACTAGTACACAATGAGGTGTTGAAGAACCTTTCAAGTTGTTATTGTTAAAATATTTAAATGCCAGTAGAACATTATATGCATGGTGCCAAGCTTGCAATTTTTACATGATTAACTGCAAAGACATAAGCTGTCAGCACATTGCTGTATAATTTATTCACCATAAGTTTCCATTGCATGTAGCTTGGGAAACCTAAGTACTTTGTATTTTTCACACACTCCATACTGTTTGGGGGTTATGTTTTCAAGTATCTGCGGCAGGTAAAGTGCATTGAACGTGATGTTTTCATTACTAAACATCAAAGCAAAGTTATGTGTGAAATCCACAAACGAGTGTGAAGTTGTTAGAACCTTGCATTACACTATCACCAAACCTCAACTCTGACGTTATCCTCTTTTAACACCTTTAAAAGAATACAACAGGACCTGTTGCACCCCTTATAAAAGTTTTTTGACACCCTCTTGTAGCTAAATTATGTATATTGTAGAACAATCCCAGGCTCAGAGAGTAAATGGCAAAGATGAACTTCAAAGGCAAGCGCACAAACACAGAGATACAGTTGTTGACATTGACGCAAAACTAGAGCATTCTGCAGAAAAACAAAATTGTGAGGTACAGGTTCGAGATTAGGTGGAGTGGGACAGGAGTCAGATCAATGTCTAGTGGTGTTGAAGTTCCAAAACTTAAACGTGAGGTGTGAACTTGAAGTAAATATTCCTGATAGGTACCATTTCTCACTAATAATTGCTGCAGTTCAAGTTATTATTAGGGTGCTATGGCTTCCATGTCCTCCCTCTACCCAATCCAATCCCGGGTGCCAGGGGCTCAACCGCAAAATCACATTTTGCTCATAAATTTTAGAAATTAGTTCTTCGAGATGGTGTACCAGAAAAATTCTTGCCAAGTAATAATAATTACAAGCTCATACCTGATACGAAAACAACATACAGTTGTTCAGAGCTAATATTAATTACATACAAAACCAAATTTTCCCACTTTGTCTTTATTAGTTGAAGTAAATATTGGCTATTTTAAGTGGATCATTATGGAATGATTGTGACAATTCCTGTCAAAACATACCACAATCAATCCCAAAATTTGCTTTATAAATATATCTGGGAATTATTTTAAGTATTAGAAAACCCTGACAGCAGCTTTTGGAGAAACTGTATAAGAATGCAAGCATTTTATAATGAACTATAGTACCTTCAATATTATATTAATAATAATACATGTTTTATGTAGCGCCAAACAAACTATGACATAATTCTCGTAGCGCTTAAATTTTGGCTGTCCATTTGGCTGTCCGCTTAAATATATTGGCTGTCCATTTAAACAGACTAGAAGAAGGTTGGTGAAAATTGCCCAGGGGAATGTTGACAGTACAAATTCACATAAACAATGCAGCATTCAAATATTTGCCAGAGATCAATTATTCAATTAAAAATCACTGAACCTGCTTCTTTATCACTTTACTTTTAGATTTAGATTAAACCTCTTTCTGATACATTGTATAAATTTTAGAATAGCCCAATACCACACTCTGTAGTCTAGATACAAGATAACTAAACTGTGACCAGTATTTCGAAAAATCTCACAAAAACAAATTCAAACCAAGCGCTCATTACAGCAGCTTTGTCATTATGCAAACAAACAAGTTACTCAAACCTTTAAGAAGAGGAGAAAGAAACTTACAGAATGCAAAACCAAAACAATGGAACAACACAATGCCTAGGTTTCACTGACCAACTCTGTAACCTACATCTGTCAAAATCTTTTACAATTTTTAACAAAAAGGATTATTTCTTGCACTGTTTCCCATCATTGTTTAGTGAACTTTTTCTATGACCTCTATTTGTACTGTAAGCAGTCCAACCTTCATGCTTAAGATTAAAATAATTAGTGCCTGAAAATATAAGAAAGGTAACCGAATGAACACAACGCAGTTAATATAAGTATTATAAAAACGAGTCGAAATATGTACAAGGTGACCGCTACAGTACTTCAGTTTGATGCAGTAGAAAATGCATTTTATTTTTTCATTTTCCATTTATGCCTGACTAACAGGGTACATATTCCCAATTGAATTCAGATCTTAGCTACCATTTTGAATTAGAGAATTAACCTATAATCAAGAAAAATAACACACAGATTGCATGAATATTATGTAAAGCCTGAACTGTAGTGCAACACAATTGCCCATTTTAACTAGTTTAACAGTCAAGTCAAAAAGAATAGCTTATATGGACAGTTCTGAAACTTCTAACATGCTAATTTTTTCACACCTTTTCAAATGGTTGCAAACACGGGAAAGCATAACAAAGGTCCATGCAATGTTTGTAAAGAAGCAGTGATATAGAGAATAGCAATAATAGTGTTGCCTTCTTCAATCTAATGAGCAAAAACTGTAACACAAACATAGAATCATGGAAGAATTTAATACCTGAGAATACATCCATATGCAACATCAATTTCCCAATTGACATAGTTGTGTTTACAATTTCAAACACTAAATGAAGCATTAAAATGCCTTTAGTTGTGTACATGCCTTCACACACTATGTCTACACATTAGTCCTACTAGTCCATGGAACTGTCAATGAGGAACTGAACATGTATATAAATACTGTTGGTATGGCTTCAGCAATGAAGGCAATCTGGGGGGGGGGGGGGACTAGGGGGCAAGGCATACTTTTTGAGGGAGCCAAGAAAATAACACTGATATGGGGGATGGGTCCTCTCCCTTTGGAATTTTTCTAAAAGTAACTGAGATGCAAAATGGTGCAGCTATCATTTTCCAATTTTTTACATTAATGCATTGCATTGGAAGCTGTTTCTAATACAAACGATTAGCCTACTTCTATATATTTTGGATAAGTAGCAGATCTAACTGGGGGGAACTGGGGAACAAGGGAAAACTCAGGGGGAAATTGCCCCATGGCATCACCACTGAGCTTTAGAAAGATGTACACAACCTCATATCCAGACAAAAATGTTGGGTATGCATTTCCTTCCCCCTCTTTATTAAAATTTTCCCCTTCCCCTCTCCTTTGATCTCTTCTAAGTCAATGGTATTTATTGATGTAGAGCTACAACAAAGTAACCATGAAACAAAACTGCAACTTCAAGGATTGACAAATTAATTGTGATTCTTTTATTCCAAAGATGGTACGTTGCCCTTATTAATAACAGGTGATTGCACTTCTGGATCAAGTTGTGAAGAAAGCATTGTTAAAGATAAAATGCCATGAAGTAAGATTTTTAACAATATGACATCCAGGAGTGCTTGAACTGTGGTTTTTCTTTCACTGTACTCAGAGCTGCCAACATAAGCAGAAGCTAATTGTTGTTCAGCAAACTAGTTGCATTGGTTATATACTTTAAGGTGTGATAATTACCCCAGGAATTGTCATGTTTGAGCATGCAAATGTACAAACAACCATAACTACATTGATGCCCATAACAGACTTGAAGAAATGATCAAGCTAGAGAAAGGGCTAGTAAAAGGGGATGAGTATTTAAGGTAAAGGAATAGTTCAGTAAATAGATTTATTTGAGGTCTAAACAAGCGAAATTAAATCTAAGTACAGTATCAAAGGGAAATTTTCCTACTGGTACATCACTTTCCAGATATTGGTGGTTGAAGTTGTCTAATATATTTTGTACCACATGGGTTCCACCTTGAAACAAGCTGATATGTACATGATATCACAACTGGACATTGACAAATATTTTGTTTTTTCTTAAATTTCACTCTATCGTCAGCCTATTGATCTTGAATTTGATACGGCTCCTTTTTACTTTCACTGGAAAGGCTGTGAAGCTAAATACCAAAGCAGTGAGTGAGCATATTCAAATAGTCTAATACATGCCCTTTTAAGATGAAACTTTAATTCATACTTTTGAAGAACGTGTTTTGTAGATGTACATTTTCAATATTTCACTTTTGCTAATAAACTATTTATAAACTAGAAATGAACTACCTCATAAACAGCATAAATTTGCGGTAGGAATTGAACAAAACTTGTACAAGATACTTTGATCAGGCCTACTGTATACTGTATTCCTCACTTTACATTGTCAACTTAAATCAACTGAACTATCCTGTTAAGAGATCCATCCCTTGGTTTAGTTTTGCACAGCTTTTTGAGGAGCGGTGCATGCGCGGGAGAGATAGGATTTGAGCCGTGCAAGGGGTTGAGAATAAATTAAGATTGGAATCTTTCACAGTTAGGTGAGACAATAACTTCATAGAGAGCTATAATATAGATTAATCCCTCTCAAAAATTTATTCCTCTAAGATAAACTAGACATTGATCTTAGCCAGCACCATTTCATGATGACCATTAAATTGTTCAATCCTCCACTTTTAATTTTGACCTATCAATGAGTCCACAGTATATTTTATACATGTATTTAGGGAACTAGATAAGTTCATAATCTGAAATATTTCTCAAGCTGACCTCAAGCTATTAGCCTATTTTTGTCAAAAAAGATATATGAGGATAAAAGTTTGAATGCAACTAAGCTTTAAAATTGATCACTGGTGTATTTGTTTGAATTGTTTACAACTCATCAATCAGAGCAAACTTACTCTGAGCAAAAACTGCAGAAAAAGGAGGTCTAGTTCAATAGATATTATTTGTTTCCTTTGCATTCTCAAAAGAACAACAACTTGAGTTACCACAAATAATAAAAGATAATGCCCTTGAATCTACTGATGCATAATATAACAACAGAAAAAAAATCTTACTGTAAATAATAAAACTCATTCACTGATTGAAGAAAGGTTACAAATCTATATACTTGGTTAAAAAATGGGATCTATATAATAAATACAAATAATAAATAAACAATAATAGTTACATAAATATAATATAAGTACTATTTTGAACGTATACCCTGTTTAACCTCTGAAGGTTACTTAAATGGGCACTATAACCATTTTGTATTCACAAGGTTATCTTAAGAAAAGCATTTAATATAAGTGACTAAACACTTCATATGCAAACTTTCTCTTGCAAAACTTTGAACCAATCCTACTAAACTCTGTAAAACATTTTAACTACGGTGTTTTAAATTGTGCATTATAATGACCACACTGCCACTTTTGTTTCCTGTGACTGTTGCAACAGGAGATAACCTGGTATCTAGCATACTATTTACAGTACTGTAGCCATGCAGTCTACGAGTCTAGCGTCACATATTGAATTGATAAAGTACTAGCTATTACAGTAGTATGTACACTTCTCTTTGTGATGCTCCAATTGGTACTGACTTACTCAGTTGGCTAATATTCTCAAAACTTTGATGACTCACCGTCGTCCCAGGGCTTTTTCTTCACAGCTGCAGAATTATTATAATCATCTCTTGCCTAGGTTTTGCCACGATCTTTATGACAGTTTTCTAAGCATGAAGAGGTTCCAAACGAAATTCCCTGCTCAACTGCTTGGAAATTGGATCCACCTTATTTACAGTACATACAATTTATAGCTCCAAGTGTTGTGGATGCAAAGTGTGTAATTTAATACGTTTAATGGAGCAATACTTTTCATAAATATGAAGGGTTGTCTTGATAAAAAAAAACATGTATAGCATTTCATAATAATTGTGTGTGTAACTTAAGCTGTTAATATTGTAAAAATATCAGATTCAGCATTTTGCATGCAGTAGCTACAGGAGCTACTGTATAGTAGTCCAAAACAAAATTTATGCCTGAACAAAATGGAAATATAGGGGCCTTTAAAATAATGAAGTATGTATACCCAATGTGGAATACGGGTTCCACTGCAGTTATTGAAAAATATCTGCGATTGGTGATTTTTTATAAGGCTAGTAGGTGAATGCTTTCCTGATGGCAAGCTTGAAAACATATTTATAAAGAATTATTTTGTATGGATGCTTGCATGTAATCGTGTATGCATGGCCGATATATTACAGTTTCGTAAATTTTTAACTTAAATTTTTAACTTTTTTTTAGAATTGTATTCACATTTATAGCATACAAAGTTCTGTACTGTACAGTATTTATTTAATCACTTTTGATTCTGGTTTTCCTTTTTGAAATAATTGCATGATTTTCCTCATAAATGTAGGACAGACAGCTGCAGTTAGTTTGCACAAATATTCACGAAGATGAGTGTTTGCACTCACTGACTTGCAACCAACGAACAGACAGGTCTGTCAAACAAAGAAGCTTGCTCCATATATTCATATTCGCTTATTGAGATTTAACTGGTTTAATACAGAAAGTATGAGCTTGACTGATATAGCTGTTCTAGGATAAATCAGCTCAGTTGATGAAACTATTTTTCACTAGTATTAAACCCACTGTCACACTGTGTGCATGCCTTTATGTGGGTACTTGAAAACCAACAAACCTTACAATATTCTACACATAAATGTTATGCGTAGCTTAGAAACGGTTCAAAGTTTATCCATCAGAATGCTTGTTCTAACTGATATTGTTGCCTTCATATATATTGTGATACAGTTTGCCAAAATTGTCTCATCTATTTGATGTTCTTTCTATGTTTAATGTTTCATTGCCATTGAGAATACAACATTTTCAAGTAAATATTTTCCAAATTTCAGATCTCTGGTTTTACATTTTATACCAATGAAATTATTTTGGTATGAATAATTCGGCTATGTTTTGACAACAGGACATTGCCGTTGAAAATTCAACTTCATTATTTGACACTATATTTAAGGGGTTGTAACAGAAACAGGGTAAAAATAATAATCGTCTACATCATGTTGGCCATTAGACAATTAGAATATAAACATGCTTAACATGTACAACGTATGTACATTTATGAAATTTTTGGTTGGATATCTTTGTAAAAAGCCTAAATAGACGCCATGATCAGTTGATCCATTCATAACTGTTTGCACAACATAAATATCTTGATCTCTGTTTTTACCTAGAGGTTAATATATACATGATCTATTGTATGGTTACATTATACACTCACAGGTGAATCACAGGCTGTGTGAGCTGGGAAATACATACACAATTCATGCTAAAACCTCCTGTTTAAAAGGGTTATCATATTGCAAAGAAACTGATGACAGTTTACACCTTTTAAAATATTTTTAGTATCTAGTATATATCTAGCAAGTATCCCCTGCCTCCCATGAGTACTCCTCCAATACAGTTAGCTGCTGTTCTTATCAAATTGGAACCATGATGTCATTAGGTCAAGAGAATGTAAGCACAGAGGACACATTTCAAAGATAAAAATCAACATAAGAATGTATGTGTGACATCTGTGACCAGAAACTAGCTTTAAAGATCATCTTGATCAATACTGGCCCCAAATCTTAGCATGCTAGAAAAATGCTACAGAAGTTTTCAAAAGAAATTTTCTAAAGGTTCTGATCGTCCCAAATTACTCCCAGAAATTGAAGTTTGTTAATGATCTAGACAATTAACATATGGGCAATTCCACTGTGACTCACGTTACGCTTTTGCCAGTTTTCCAGAATACATCTTGGCATAACTATTAAAACTGAGCATGAAATCATGTCATGTTGTTAGTGTTGAGACATGTTGGCATAAGGCATGGAATGTCGACAAGAGATTATCATTTGATTGCATGGCCTTCTTTTAATCGATGCCGAAAACCGTGTGACTCACGTTACATGAAAAGGACAGAAATAAAAACACATCTTTTTATTTTCAAATTTCTTCTCAAACAATGCATAACAAAGAATGGTCAATAACATCAAGTGATCCTATTCATATGTGTGATTGTTAAAAACATTTGAACAATTAAAATTTTTATTGGTATGTTTTGAAATATCAATTAATTAGCGTGACTCACGTTACCGTGACTCACGTTACACATTGTCCAACAACACTGACCTTACGTGAAATGCTATGGGAACGAAGTAATATTGTTCCCATAAATGAGAACCAGTTATATACTCTATTAAAATACATTTGAGCATTCAATTGTGAACACGGAATACAGGAAATGCTTCTTCTGGACAACTTGGATAAATTGGATGCAATGCCATGAGATGACCATATGAAAGCTCAGACTGAACTGAACAATGTCCCAGTGAATACAGTTCAGGATTCCAAAATGTGTTCGGTCCACTAACATGTCTGATTATATTGTCTGAAAACTGGGAACTTGGAAATACTAATCAAATAACAATGTCACTGTAATTATAAATGTAGCTTCAAACTGTCCATGGCAATGCCCAAACTGAATTCCCAGTCATCCACAAATTTGTAGTGCCCTCTGTTGTTGGCAGTTATTGGCGGTTTTAGTTTCCTCACTAGCCTACTCCTTGGGTAGTATATCTCATCCGGAGAGACAGGCCACTTCCAGTGTTTTCCAGCTGGAACCATGAGAGAGACCTGGTAGTCATCCCCGACGGTAACTTCATTTCTCCTGGGTAGACCATACCCTCATATTCCACAGCCCACCAGTCTCCTACAGAAATGCCGTTGCCATCTTCATCCCAACTCTCTGTGGAAGTCTTTCATCAAGATCTTGTGTACAGCTCCTCCCTGGATATGCTTCATGTGATGTACACAGGCGATACCACGAACTGGAGCAGCATCTCGGAAAACATCAACGATGCCGAGACCGAACATTTATGGCATCAATCTTCTCGGAAGTCATGTTGACGACTTTCACACTGCTAGATGCTGTTGCTGCCGTGAAACTCTTTGCGTCAGTCACGGTAGCCTTCCTGCTGAGCACAGCATTCCATGCCACACGCTTCACAGTCCCACCGATGCCATCCACAGGTCCCTTGCCATGTGACGTGGCAAAGAAGTTCCACTCTATCTTGATGCCATGCTTCTTCTGAAGGGGATCCAGTGCTGCCAGGATGAATCGGTTCTTGAACTGCAAGGCTGCCCCATCCGACCAGATAGATACAGTCTTGACATCCTTGGGAATCTCATCCAGAATGCGATCGAGGTAGGCGATTACGGTATCCTTTGAGTGTGCGAGATTGTCGGAGGCAAGGACAATTTGGTGCAAGGCACCATTGTACCATAGGGCTGCTGTGAAGAGGCTGACTTTTGCTTGCTGCCAATGGGCACTCTGGATCTCATCTTGGTACACACAGGTGTAATTCTCAGAGAAATCCACCTGGAGTAGGGCCTTGGAGTTGTCACCTGATAGCTCAGCAGCTTCTCTTTCATCGTTGTATGATGCGGCATGCATTCGTTTGGTGTAGCTACGTATGCTCCAAAAATTTCCGATCTTGATGGGCATGTGACTACAAACAACAATAACAGCTTGCCATTCTCTTCCCAGAGTGAAGAGATGCAAATTGGTCGATGGGCTGACCAGCATTCGTCAGTGATTTTGCTTGGCAGATTGCAGTTCTGACCAATATCAACAGGAAAATAGGGTCTTTGAAAGATGTAATCATGGGTTATACCAGGGAGTTGTTCTCCCTGGTTATAGAATTACATACAGTATCAATTGTTATGAATTCTCTTATAAAATAATCATGTGCAGGCTTGGATGATGATGTGACTCACGTTACACTAGTACACTCACTGTGACTCACGTTACATTGCGACTCACGTTACAATGTTCAAGGCTTTAATACTTCGTGCCTGAACAAGGGATATCAATACTGTTAATATAATTTTGTTAGGCATGAAGACTAGAAGGAGAATTTTAGTGGGCCATTTCACCCTGTCAACAGTTTTTGTATGAGGGAAAAATTGCAAAATTTTGTGACTCACGTTACATTATGTGATTGCACTAATTTGCATCACTCATGAGAAGAATCTGGAGTACTAAAAGCAAATTTTACTTGTTGCAATGCATGGAACAATGTGTCAATACATGGAATGAATATAGACTAACTGTAAACTACATAAGAAAAGATGGTAATTGACATTTCATCACTGATGCCCTGAATTAGTGTTTTTTTTCTAAGCCGGCACTCAATATTACTCAGGTCAGATTTTACCAAAATGTCCTCCTCAGACCAGGATTTCTTTGATTTCCATAAAATATGAAATGTTTCCAACAATATAAGTCAGCATTCCCCTCAAAATACACACTTTTAAATTTTGTGAGCTTGTCCATGTTTTCATGGAATTGCCCATATATTCACAGTTTGGGTAATTACTTTAAGAGTGGCAGTAAAAAGATGCTTGTTGAATTTTGATCATGCCTGAACTGGATTTAGAAATTTTGGGTGATGACTCTGCATTATTGCAATCAACCCACATTTAATACAAACATCACATAAATAGATGCCCCTCAGTGTAACCAAAACATTGAAAGAGGTAATAAGAATTTATCTATGTACACTTAATTAACTTGCACTTAATTGCAAAGTGTTCCTTTACTGTAATTCCTCAACCCCGATGTGGTTTTAGTGGACTGCAGTGCATGTAACAGGTAAATGTTTTAAGGTACAGGTAGCTTCACATATGTAGAGTGTTAGCTCAGTGGTCAACCAAGGTGCCTTCCAATCATAAGGTCCCCGGTTCGAGTCACTCCAAGATTAATGTATGTCGTCCAGTTACAGAGTTGTTGACAATTCATAATCATGGACGTTAAATATGAATGTAAGAGACTGACTTCGGTCAGCTTGCAGCTTTGATAAGCCAATGAGGCTTCTTCACAAGTTCTTGCTTGCAGGAGGATATAAATTACATACATACATGCCTTCTTGGGTTAACAGTTGAAGAAGGTACCACCAGATTTGGATGTAAAAGTCAACACAAAGTACAGCTGCAAATCTGAAAGTTCAATGTTCATGGGATCCCTAATTCAACCCAAAAGAAGATTATACACTGTAGATCACCTGTTCAGCAAGGCCCTAATTCTTCCCTCACTTCTTCACTACAACTGGTCGAAAACAAAGGAACACAGACCAATCTATAGAAAGTTGTAATCTGTGCCAAGGGCTGAGTGTAAACTGTTTTGAAGGGAATCTCCAATACACCTTTGTGCCACAAATTAGGAAGAAATCAATTTCCCTGTTGGTGTGATCCAGCCTAATTCTGCCAACAATAAACTTCAAACTATGTGCAAGACCACAAGTAGCCTCCTCAGAGGATCATAAATACAAGAGTGTGGATGCCTTACAATTGATAAAACAAGTTAGTTCAAACAGGATTACAGGATTTAAAATCAGTCAAGGATACTTTGCCAGTTGTAAGTAAATAAAGTGTCATGACAGTAAACAGCTCTCAAACTAGAAGGAGTATCACCCATCACTATGAGTGTCTAGTAAATGACACCTGGGCTTCTAAAATATCTGCATTTAAGGAATTGTGTCTCAGTTCAAAACAGATTTAGACAATAGCAAGATGATGAGTGACAGCTTTTTTGGGACTAGTATACTAATTGCCCCATTCTTCTTATATTGGGTGGTGATGGCTTACTTGATAGTCTCATAGAAGACGGTTATACCAGGCCCGGGGAAATCCCCCCCCCCCCCTAGTGAAGTCACCCTTCCTTTTCCTCCATGCATGATGAGTATTTAACATATAAAACATTTACACCTATTAAAGAGCACATATTTATCGGTAAGTTACTTGTAGGGGGTTCCCATCTGTGACATAGCTAAGGAATGCAGGTTGTATAGTACAGCAATACCTTTATTTACTGTATGCCTTTCTTGGAGGTACCAATCCTGGGTTGTCAAAATGCTGTTTCGGACAAACTCTTCATTGCCTTATGACAATTTCACTGTAACATTCTGTGCTAAGCTAACACATCATCTTAGCTGAACTCTGCAAAAACCATGGTGAAACAAGTATTTGGGATCAAGTCTCCCTCGCCCAGGGTAGTTTATAATTTGGACTATACCACCATATAATAGGTGGCAGAATAGGAAACAAAAATGTTTAATTTGGGTTCCCGCCGTTGCATTAATCATGGTTATTTGTAAATGGAATATGAAGGAAAAATTGCTCATTTGTAAACAAATGTAGAAGCTCCTTATTTGCCACAAGTCTGCTGCATATGAATGAAAGACTATAACTTAGGCCTACACAAAACTTACAGATATATTTTTTTAATTTGCCAAACTCTCTGAATAGTGGAAATACCGATCAAGGATGACAAAGAGTTGATTTATTAATGCTAGTATCTGTTACTGTTTGGCCTAGACCATCAAGAAAACTTCATGGCTGAGCCAGAAGGATGGAGTGGGTGGGGGACGTGAATACTGTCATTTGTGTACAAGGAGTACCTCACATAGACGCTTACCAGTCAAAACGTCCCTTTACCAAAACGTCCCCGTACAAAAACGTCCCTGCTTTTGGTCAAAACGTCCCCGTTGGTCAAAACGTCCCCGTCTATCACATTCATTCACAGTTGTGAATATATATTAATTTTAAGTTATAATTTGGCTAAGTTATCGGCATGCAAGTTGGATTACAGGCGCTAAATAAATCATGAAGGACTATATCGTTTAATTATATTTGGTATGAAAAAGGTATACGCTATATGTTTTTCGGTGAATTGAGGAAAACAAAAAATATACAACAAGAATTTAAATAGTAAAAAATCCTTGCAAAATGACTTATTTACGTCTATTTTACTTTTGATTTTGGAAATTTTGGTCAACAATTACGTAACATTGAGATAACCGGCACTTCCCACTCCTAAAAACTGTGTTTTCAACCAAACTATCCTTACTCTTTGATTTGAACTAAAATCATCCACACTTGCATTCCAACTGATTATAAAAGCGGGGACGTTTTGACTCACAGGGACGTTTTGTCTGCGGGGACGTTTTGGTAAAAAGCGGGGACGTTTTGGTCTTTAAAAGCGGGGACTTTTTGGTAAAGGGACGTTTTGACTGGATACCACATAGCCCTACCTAACACAAGGATTTCAGTGTCCAGCCTACCAAGTTAGTGTAAACAACCTTTATGGCAACGCCTATAGGCCTAGGCTAACATAGTAACAATGTCATAAGTTCCAACGACAGAAAGAAACCTTGTATGACTTATGATTATGAGTTAACCAAAATTCTAGGCCAAGCCAAATGCTGTCATGGCATATGATTTTGAAAGGAAATTTTAGTCCTAACCAGTTCTTAGAATTAGATAGGCTTACCTACTTAAACGTTGGCATAGGCCTACAGCATTTTCATCATTCATGCTGGAATTCACCAAGCAAATGCTACGAACTTAGCTCAAGCAAAGCATAATTTAGGCCTAGACTAAGCCTTATACTAGTTATTGCAAACTTCGTATTCAGTCTTGCAACAAATGTTATGATAAAAATGTTCAAATTGGCTTACCTTCCATGCAGCAACAGTCCACAACAACTAATTTCTCTCAGAAAGAACTTTAATAGGCACTTCAATTCACGAATTACGTAACGTACCCTATCTCACGGTTAACCTTCAAGTTAAATCTGGAGACAGGACTCAAAACTTGATGGCTAAGATAGAATTCACAACTAGTTGCTAAACTAGGCTAGTAAGTAGTATGAAGTATGTGTCTCTTTATGACTGTGATGAGGTAAGGTAACAGAATAAAAGACTTTCTACTTTCTAGATGGTTATTACGCACTGCACAACGACAATAACCTACATGTTATGGTCCAAGGAAATCAATTTTAACTTGATCATTCGGCAATTCTACACGCCGAAAATTTACACATTGCCGGGTTGTTGGTTGTTCAATATTCCAGTTATGGTCCTCACACGTACACACCAAGTTGTAATTGAACACTCCGTTGCCGTCGTCTGCTCTCGATCTCACAGAGAAATTTCTACCAATTTGTAAATAATGGACTAGGCCTAACTTATACCAAGTTATTGATCACTAAATACTACTAAATCAAGTTTGCCGTATTATTTTTATCTTATTTCTTTAACGTTTTGCTTTGAATTGTACTACCTTACTTCGTCTTAACTGTTTTTATTGAATTAACTAACTAGATTTGTTTTAAATGTGTCGTATTCCAAGAGAGGAATGGTGTGTTCCATCGTGATATGAGAAAGTTAGTCATGAGAAGAGGGCGTCTTTTCGAATCACGTTACCAGATCTATAGATACCTATAATCTTGTAACGCAGAATAGTCACACTTGTACATCAGACCAACGTTAAAGTTTTAGTTTCGTTACGAAACAATGAATTCAGTCTTGGATAGACGGGGTAGGAAGGGGGACTCTTAAAGTTACCATTTATAAATGGCTAATTAAGTGACAGGCGGGGTCTTATACGTTTACCTCCGAAGGTCAGAGCAGACTGTATAATTCCGAGGATACAGAGGACGGTACCGTCACCCCATAAGCCGGTTAAAAAGTTTCACTTTAAGAGGCATCCCGACTTCATCCCACAACAAACAGCTCCCCACCCGTCCCTTCCCACCCTGTCTTGCCGTGTGGATGATTCCCTGAATGTTCTCATCATGAATTGATACAATGAAATAAAACCTTTGCCTAACTTGAATCTTCACATTGGTTTATGTTCTAGCACTGCTGTGGAAAGCTTACAAGAAACCCATAGATTATAAAAAATGACTTAAATTGGTTTACTCAATTATATACTTCTTTTCATTTCTCCTTTGTGCATGGCGCGTGAATGCATTCAAAAAGGAGAAAAGCGTTCTTCAACAACACGATTGTGCGAGCATTACCCGGTGATCGAAAGGGATTGTCTCTCTCTGGTATATTCTTAATCCTCTTGTTTTGTTAAGCGTTCTTAAACTGGTCTTAATTGTCAATGAAAGCTTTGTTAACCCCTTTGATGTTCCCATCCGACGCCGCAATAAAGAAGCCACTTAAGGGGCCGGCCAAGTGTATTAAGATACATCCATTATATGACGGAGAGTATTGAGAGAAAAGACTACTGTATTCACTATTTCAATAGAACCAGTAGCAGTCAATTTAGTTCAACAATACCCAAATGGACATCATATGGATTACCGGTACAGCGGTACTATATGAGCAGGTACCATAGGCTACGAAATAAAAAAGGGTAAATGATTTTGTCTGGGGTTTCTGGAATATCATAGGAGAAGGTGGTTGGGTAGAATCATTGGGGTGTCCCTGGTATGGAAAAGCATGGCTCTTTCGACAGGGGAACTTGTAGACGGGCAGCCCCTTGAGTGATTGTGAGTTAAACATCACTTGTGCGGTGACTACAAACACGGCGACTGGACGGACCTTTCAGGACTGTATTGCATAAGGCTGTAATAGTTACCCGTACCTGGGCGTAACCACTTCCCTTTTGTCACAGTTCTGTTACTTTTTCTCATAGCTACTAATAATACGATACTGTATCCCTATTCCTATTCTCTGTATTTTCTCAAGAAATATTTAAGAGAAAATAGGAGTTTAAAGACACATTTTAATGTATACACTAATGGAACAACTTTGATATTTTTCAATTGTATGCTCCCCGCCCAGAAGTAACTGGGAATGGCATATAATGAACACATCTACCTTCAAGATATCCGGGGTGGTTGTAGTGGTGGTGGGGGGGGGGGGGTCGGGTGAAAGTATTAATGCTATACTAGAATG
>JAIPMN010016711.1:0-11624 GCA_020650975.1 Apostichopus californicus
GTTAACGCCGGTGCCTTCCAATCATAAGGTCCCCGGTTCGAGTCACTCCAAGATTAATGTATGTTGTCCAGTTACAGAGTTGTTGACAATTGACAGTTCATAATCATGGACGTTAAATATGAATGTAAGAGACTGACTTCGGTCAGCTTGAGGCTTGGATAAGCCAATGAGGCTTCTTCGCGAGTTCCTGCTTGCAGGAGGATCTAAAATACATACATACACACATACATATGAGGAATTAAATTGGGCAATCATGATCCCCTCAATAAAACACGATTGTCTTGCCTACAGTGAAGTTACAATTTTTTTTACAAGATCCAGCCTAAATCAGTACTTAAAATTGCAATATCGATCTAAATATATCCTACCTTCTACCTGTGATTGTTGATCTTCTCTTAGTCTGGTCCCAGCTCCTGCAGTCACTTTGAAAAAAAAACGCAGCAAACAAACAAAATTTGTCTCTTCCACAGAAAAAATATTTTTTTCAGGTTTTGAGAGGGATGTAGACACACTTACATTTTTTATTCAAAGTTTAGTCATGAAAAACCATATCAAAAGTAAATCACAACAAAGTGGTCTTTGTATTTGAGAAGATGTCTAACAAATTCAATTTTGCTGTTAGTTTTGAAAAGGAAAGTTATTTATGGAGGCCTATGCAGATTACAGGGAATGTCCAGTCGATAATTGTTGTTTAAATACCTCCCCCAGCTGTTAACACTTATGTAGGTACTATAAAACTATCATGCTGCTTATATTTGCTAAATACATCATTTAAATTTGTTTTAATACACTGTCAATTTATTTTCAAAAGTTTTCAACTCCAAAATCATTTTTTTCCCTTCATTTTCCAACACAATTGGTTTGGAATTCAGCAATTAAAATTGAATTAATGGAAATAAAGAAATCTTTGAACAAATTAAATGTTTACAAGAACAGTGGAAATAATAAATTTGCCATTCAAGATGCACCAATCAATAACTTTACAATGTTTAACAAGTGCAAATCACATCCAACAGAAACTATTCACAAATTACAAATAACAAGCCCTTTGTCCGTTACTATAGGAACTCAGTCAAACAACATATTTTCATTTGATACTATATTTTTTGTTAAAGGACAAGAGTTTAAATAAATGTGATAATTACATATAATTAATTCCTTTGACAGATATATCCTACCTCCTTCAAGTATTGATTGGTATTGTTGTAGTCCTATTCCTCCAAAAGTGAGTTTATTTTCTCCATTTTCTCTCCTGTTACCCTCGGTACCTTCGTGCTTTCCTTGGTTTATTCTGGGGCTACTTAATCTTGAATGATCCTCTTGAATTTCTTCCGATAATAATCTTCCCTTTTTCAAACCGTTTTTCTGAATTCTTTTCTGTCCTGATACCAAATCATCTTTTGGGAACACAACCTTAATCTGATCCTGAGATGAAAAAAATAAATAAATAAATTTGAGGGAAATAAAAAAAAAAGTGCAATGCAACCTTAAAGCCACACCTCTTCCTGTAATTTATTCATTAAAATTTATTCATTAAAAAGATATTAAATTGATAAAAGCAAGACAGTCTCAACTCTGTATGGAATATGCTCTCCATGTATCTCAATGTCAGGAATGGTGAGAATTGGAAGCATTGCTGTCTTTTTGACTATTTTATAAATTTCTGGCCACTCACCAATCACATCATCAAATCATCACCAATTCTAAATAAAAATTCTACTACTTCAAAGCTTTGCAAAAAAAAATAAACAAAGAAATACCCATAATTAGGAGGCAACTTTGCTGAGACTAAAAAAGGAATCACCGTTTGCTAATCATTATAAACCATTGTCAAGAAATCAGTAAGGACTTTAATATAAAAGCAACAAAAGATACAAACTTTTAATACTGTTGATCTAGTCACAGATCTGGGGGGTAGGAAGCTTTCAAAAAGTGGGTGGGGAGGGGGCACAACATCAGAGGGGCATTTTCTCATTCCACGGCCACCACTTGTTATGCTATAAACCGATACACACCGGCCATATCACTTAAATATATATGATGTGTTAGTATGCTATCAATACTATTTATTGAGATTGTTTATCGTTAACCGTGCTACAAAAAGATATGGGATGCCATTTTAAAAATAGCATGTACAGACTAAAAATAAATAATCAAAATAAAATATTAAAATTAACAAAGGCTTAAGATATCCAAAAGACAGTTCTCATGGGCATATTTTATTTGCCAGTAGGGCACATTTGCTATTTTGGAAAACAGTGGGTGGGCACGTGCCCCCATTGCCCCTCGGCTCCTACCCCCCTAGTCACAGACCATTTCATCCTTGAAAGAAATATGACATTGTAGCTTACTTTCTCAATCACCACATCAGGCATTCCATCTGGTTTGCAAGTACAATCACCTTGAAAGCCAAGAAGAAAATCCCTTGCGTATTTCCTCTTTCCGAGTTGATGCGTTAAATTCCGCTGACCTAAAGTTTGTGCAAAACAGAGAATAAATCAATGAATAAATTGAGAATAAATTGAGAATAAATTGAGAATAAATTGAGAATATTCTCAATCAGAGAATAAATTGTCAATTCCATTTCTAAAACCTATAGATTAACGATACCACCCTAAGCACTAGATTCCATTGTTTTAATTTTTAATTCGTAGATGGGTGAGGGGGGGGGGGAGGGGGTAATCTTCATTAAAATATTCTAGCGTATTTTTGAACACAAATTGATCAAAATCATCCCAACAAGAGGTTGTTTTGAAAATGTCCGATTTGATTTTTTTAAAAAGTAGCATTTAGTGCATTAAGGCACAGTAATTGAACTAGACCATTTAATTCTCTTGCCTGCATTAAGCTGGTTATCCTGTATTCTGTTCCTAATTACAGTAAACTAAATTGGACAACAAATTGTAGAAGATGATAACCTAACCACAAACTACCATGCTAACTCAATAAGCTGCTTTAAAATCAGGTAACAAACCCACCTCCAACCAAACCCAAAAACCACCCCACCACCCATTATATGTCAAGGTCAAACACAATGCAAATTTTTTCTTAACACTAAACTGTAAGAGGAGAAGTCATTTTTTCCACAGCACGCTCTAACCCAAATCAAGTTATTTCTTGTGATATTTTATACAACTTACCTCTGGCGGGTGAGAGCTGATCTTGCTTAGTTGCAGTATTAACGTTGGTTAATTCTTCCAACATTAATTTCAATTCTCTCTTAGTTTCAAGTCTACCTTTCTGAATCCTGTTCTTGCTTCTAGCGCCACCTAACTTTTCTACGTCTTCTGCTGACACTAAATGTTTCTTTACGCCATTCTTGCCGGTCGTTTTTGGTTCTGTAACGGTCGATGTTGCCACACCTACAGTAGAGGACTCATTCTTTTTCTGACCAAAGAATGAAAAATTTGAAACATAAAGAGGGAGATGTATTTAAAAAAAGAAAAAACCTTACCAAGTTGCCAGGTTGCATTTCTATACAGACCACTGGAGTGTGTCCATTCCTTAATTTTGCTGCACTCATATTTGATTCAAGTAGTAATAAACATATAAAAAGAATCAAGGACATTTTGATATCAAAATTAGCAAAATGTTTATTAACTGTGAATCACAGTTTATGATCCTAGAATCTTACCACTTTTGGCATGGAAGCTTGACTATCCCAGCCTTGAGCAAAACTTATGAAGAGTGTCAACGAGCTGCTTTATATCACTTGCCTCAAAGAATCCCCAGCTGCTCATGTTAGCACTGACCTGGACCTAGCGGGCATTTTTGAGTGATCATTAAAATATACAGGATAGGAAATAATTAAGGCTACCATGAATCCACAGAGTGGAAAGAATAACTGACAGATAGCCCGTATCATACAAGGTCAGGATTTGTCAGGTTAAAATGTCCAAAATGAAGTCCTATATGAAGTCCTATATGAAGTCCTATATGAAGTCCTAAACCCATTTGTTTGATGGCAGGATAGGACCAGAGTTTGTTGAAATGAACATGTCTTTAATTTTAACAACAACAGAGTTATAGCAACCAAAATTTCATTTTCTGAGCACTGGAATGTCATATGAAGTTGAATGTGTGAGATCTACAGGCCCCCATATAAACAATTAAAACGAAACACAAAAATCAAACTTCAATTCCGAATTTTACAAGATTGCTTTAATGTCATCATTTTGGCATATTGCATATGGAACACAAGTTGCATGACAGAGGAGAAGGGGAGGCTGGGCAGCTGGTAACTATGTTTATGGAAATAAAAAATAGCATAAAGTTATAGAAGCTAATGTATATTCCATTCTGTCCTCCTACACATGGAAATAAACCAAGCCATGTGACCAGTTAACAAATGAACTTTGACCCCTCTGTGTAACATGTTACAGGTCCTATGCTACATGTTACACAATCAGAATGACACAAAATGCCAGCGGCTCCTCACTAACATCTGATTTACATTCAACAGAATTGTCTTAATTTTGAAAAATCTGAACTTTTTGTTTTGATATCCACAATGCCTATTACATGAAACATTCAACGAGCCTTGATACCCTCTCGATGATGGTTTTCTCAATTAATTTCGCTACGATGGTCAGAGAATGATATGGGGTTGGAGTAAAGGGCCAGAGAGAATCAAATTCTCAAAATACCTAGATAATCAATTTCCAGGTAGAAAGGACAAGGTCCTCAAGACTATGAAAGGCCTCAAGGTTTAACATTCCAGATTAACGCGAGATTGTGGGCCGATACGTTTACATGGGCCAGATTGAAATCTTTCGTGGGAAGGATTTGGCTTGCGGGTTACCTATCGCAGGGCCCCTGCTAATATATCAAGATTATCTACACCCCCCCCCCCCTTTGGAAAGTCAACTCCAGATATATCGCACTTAATGTCAACACAAAGAATGCCATATTTTGTAACATCTATATTTGAAAACAAACGTGTGAACTTACAATTATTCTTCCTGACATCGAATTTCTTGGCTGGTCCTCATTATCTGTAACTTTCAAAGCACAGGATTCATACTGAAGAATAGGCCAGACCTTTGCCTAGAGTTGAAACCATTGAAAAATTAACAATTTAAATAATCAATAAGCATCAACTGAAAAGTTTTAAAACGGTGTGGCTTTGATTTAAATGCATCATCTCAACATGTTTGACTGATACAGCTTAGCTTGGAGGTGTAGGTTGTTGCAGTGTTTACACAAATATTCTAGGAATAAGTTAGTACCGAAATATTGGACAGGTTTGCACCTAATTAAATAGTTATTGACTTCATTTCACAGAAAAAAAGAAATTCATCAATTTGCAGTTATAAATTTGTTGATAATAAAATAAATCTGTCAGTTACAACTTGCAGCATATTTGCAGATTCATCTTCACACCTTCCCTTTAACCAATTACCTCTTTAATAAATACGAACATAATTGTTAAGATAATATTTCTAATGCTAACTTGTAGTTATAATGAAGTGCTTCACACATTAAATCATTATTGAAGTTTACTTGTAAAAAACAACCAACTGGCAAGCACTGCATAGTGGTGTTAATGCTACACCTTCAGCACTGGACACTGTCATGCCGTTGTGAAAATGACGAACCTCAATCACCCTTCATTAAAACAGTTGAAGAGAAATACAACTGGCATATTTAAATGGGCAATTCAAACCAACTTCAATTTTTGTTGACCCTTCCAAATCTCCCCCCTCCATGTGCTCTCCATTCAGGCCGCCATTTGCACCCCCCCTTCCCTTCCATTTAAGGTTCAAGTCCCAGATGAACACTAAGCCTAGATTTTGACATGAGCCCAAGCTTAGCTAGTTTACTATGTACACTGTACTTTAACCAGGCGTGTAGCCAGGAATTTGCCAAGGGAGTGGCGAACCTGTAGATTCTGCATTGATTTGGCGCTTCGCTTACAAGAAAATTTTGGCTGAAAATGCCTCGCAGATCGCTGGAAATGGCACTTCCCAGGCCTTGTAAGTTGCATCTAAGCTTGAAATTACTAGCGATATCATAAAAATATACAAAAAAAATATGCTCAACAGGGGGCGGTCGCCCCCTTCGCCCCCCCCCCCTCTTGGCTACGTGCCTGACTTTACCTTTTCAAAGATGATGTCTGGTATATCAGGTAGCCCTTCTGGTCTAACGATACAATCAGGTCGGATGGTGAGAAGGAAATCTCGGCTGTACTTCTTCTGCCCGTCTTGATTTGTAGGACTCCACTGATCTAAGGTTTTGTAACAAGATAAAATAAATGTATTTAACAAATCAAAGGTCAAAATCATGTCACAGCTTCTAATTTTGTCCATAGAGTATGGATGGTATCACTGAAAGGGGAGGTGGGGTGCATGAAATAAAACGGTACACTAATTTCACTAATCGTCCCTTCATGGACCACTAGTTTGAGGTTCCGAAGGTGCCAATTCTCTCTTGGTCGTTTAAGAAATGGATCGAGCAAAAGTTTCAAGTCCCCAGAGTCAAAGCCTGGATCTCTGAGCCAGTAGGACTGTATGTGTCACACTAAGCTCCCTGATAGCACGTACCTTCTACTATTAACATTCAGACCAAACTTCTGCTGTAGCATTGAAGTAATAAAAAAAGAAGTTATTTCTTGAAACAAACTTTCAAACTCCCAAGAATAAAAATTTCTTGTGTGAGTCAATGCTAAATTAGCTGTATATGGCAACTGACTAGCTGAATAGCACAGTCATGGATGCCATGGTATATTTATTTTACAACCGAGAACAATGAGGGAAATGTATGTTACAAATAAAATAGAATCAAAAAAAAAACTTTTATTGAAACAGTGGAAAGATAAATATTCCCCTGATTATTGGAACTTACCTTCTCTGTAAGAGTACTTTAGTTTTAGTTGCTTGCTTTTAGTTTGTGGTTCACAATATTGCTCAGCGGTTAACTTAACGGCAGCTTTCATCTTTTCAGAGCTTTTCCCTTTTAATTTGCTCACTTGATCAGATTTTTTCCTTTCTGAATTGTCTTTAATAACTTTCTGTGTGGTCTGAAATGATTAATGAAATAAATATATAACATAATTTCACTTCTTTGAGAGGTTACCCTTGTATCAAAATATTTGGTATGAAGGAAAGAGAAGGCCGCTATGGGTGACATACAAATCAAATTAATTTGAAGATCCAAGGATTTTTAGTAACATTCAAACAAAATTAGTAAATGCAGCTTTTGCAGTCTGTTGCCAGTTAAAAATGATTTTACCAAAATCCTACAAAGTATTACTGAAATCAAAAATAGATCAAATTGAAGCATTCTCCATCATTTTGTCACCAAATACAATTAATAAATTAATGTAAACTCAATAAATGCTATAGATTAGATTCTGAAAAGAATCTTGGCATACTTTTACCAAAAAGTCAAAATCACAACAGATGTGAAATAAAGTTGATAGTCTTTTTTTCTTTATTTCATGAAATGAAAATTGACTTCCGGAGAAACTGGAAAGTGTTTGTACCAATTTTAGTAGTTTTCATAATTAATCCCTGTTAATCCCTGTCAATCGAGAGAGTACCAGAATAGAAAAAGAAACTCTGTTTCTTAATAATAGCTTGAAGAGAAAACGTCTGACCAAGTCACGGCAGGTTCCGAGCCAAGAGCCTGTATCGGTTAATCTAACAGCTTACACTCACCAAAACATGAAAAACAACTGCATGCAGCATTGACACTCTACAATAAGAACACACACTTAATTAATCAGGCATTTGAGGTAATTCATTTTTAATTAAAAAATAACAACAATATTGTATATAAACTCACGACATTTGAATCTGTTTTTTTATCAGTCACTGATGTGGATAGGTTATCAACACTTTTGGAGGTCACAGGTTTCCTGTGATGGAACCTTACTTCTGCCTAAAAATGTAATTAATGTTAAAAGCAAATAAGTCAAGAAAGAGGTATTTGCAGAGCAGCTTGAACAATTCATATATGATAAATATTGTAATAAATCTTTTTGGCCCTTTTTTTCACATTTTGCTGTATTTGGGACATTTCATAGTTGTTTAATAAGAAGATGTTGACCAGACGGAGAAAATAATCCCTGTTACATGTGTATGTGGACCTTGGGTGGGTGGGAACTTGAAATTGAGATGGTTGTGTGTGTGTGTGTGTGTGTGTGTGGCAGGGGGGGGGGTGTAACAACAAGTTGCCAAAATCTTTTGATACTATTGAACTATACATACATGAACATTTTTAATGTGTAAACCTGCAGAATGGATGGTTTGTGTTTGAACATCTTTTAGGACTTCAACGTTTTTTTAAGAAACAAGATAAAACATTTGGGAACCAAAATATATTTCATTGCATGTGATTGTGAAGTTGCTGGCTACACACCAATTTATCCACAACTTTGTCTGCAAAATAACCATAGGAAGTGTTCTTGCTTGTGAAAGATATACGCAACGGAATAGTGTTCTTTTGTCCACAGTAATGCACGTTTATCTTTCGAATAAAGCCTTACATAATTTATGCCTAACCCAGCCAGCAAAAGATAAGTTCATTCAAGAACCGACTCTATAGTTGGACAGAGTGTGAATTGTTTAATACATTTTGAAAAAGAATGTATAAAGCAGATCTATAATTTACCTTGGGAAGAATAACCTCTGGAATGTCTGGTAACCCCTTTGGCCTAATGGTACAGTCTGGTTGAACACTGATGAGAAATTGCCTGGTGTATCTCTTTTTGCCTTCTTGGTTTATTGGACTCCATTGACCTTATTTTGACCAGTGAAAAGTAAAATAAAAACACAAAATTTAACTCAATCAAACTTGATTCTGATTTTTGTTCCTTTTTTTTTTGTTTCTTCGCAACACTTTGGAAAGGAACGAATCAAATAAACAGTAGCCATTTTTCTATCTTAATTTCAAGAATGGTTGTACCGTCCTAAACAAGAACACTTTATTTAATTGGACGTGCAAAACTTTGCAACTCTGTCAAAAGAATTCCATGTTTTGTATTGCACGAAATTGTACATGACTTCTCTAATCTTAAAAAGATCAATTATTTGATGAGTTTCTAGGTAATTATTTCTATCTTCAATTTTTTTTTATTGAGCTTGTCCATAGAATTGGCAAAGAGCCCTGAATGGGAGTGGGGTCCAGGTATTCTTAGGATAAATCAACACTTGCTATACAAATCACAGAAACTGTAACATAACTACCTTCTTTATACGGGTATTTCAGCTTCATTTGTTTGGAATTAGCATGACTCGGATTTGACTGTGATTTTGACGATTTTTCCTGGTTTTCACTTCGAGTATCTCCTTTCCTGGCTTCGGAGGTCTCTGTGGAGGAACTAGTCTTAGATATGCTGTTCTCTATTGGTGCACTGCATGTGACATCTTTTCTGGTCATCTGCAGATAAAAAACATTTCAGAGGGAGCATGAAAATTTATTATTTAATTATTATTCAATGTATATGCTTTAAGAGGGGGCACAAAAATTCTACGTGCTGCAACACTTTATGGATGAACCTTACCAGCGAATTAATTTATCCATTTTTAAACCGCAAAATGCTGTGCAAAATAATTGCTATACAAGTGCAAAAATGTCTAGTAGGTTTGTACGAAGGTACCATAGTATTTTGTAGGCATTACTGTCCGGCCCCCTCAACTTCACTCGAGCATTAATAATTTGTTGCTTGTTAGCATTAACTACCCAAAGTACTGTTACTAGGATTCATCCTTGAGTGCACCTTATTAATTGACCAGCCACCTTTATGATTGTAAACACTAGGGGCCAGATGGTTCCCTTTGGTTTTAACATTCAATCTGATATATTCAATATGAGGGCGTTGTGGTCAAGTGGTTAAGGCAGTGGCCCTGGCCCTGGCCAGATCATTGCGTTGTGTCCTTGGGCAAGGCGCTCTATCTCCATTGCCTCTCTTCACCCAGGTGTAAAAATGGGGACTTGCAAGGTAACTTGTAAATATAGTTGCGTGCGCCGGTTTGTGGCTGCACCCTATGGGAAGTCCCCGGGGTACACGTGGTTGTGGTGCACTGTGGTGCCCCAGGAGAGATTGATTGAATTGTGCACACTTTGGTATGTAGGTGTGTCAAGTTACCAATGACCAGGGTTGTAAAGTCGTGTTTGATAGGGCCTTGGCCCTGAACAAGACTGTAAACCTAAATAATAAATAAATAAAATATTTCATAAAACATTTGTCTAAACAATATGCCAAAAACCATACTTAATTATAAGTGTCTCTTGTTGCATGACACATCCTGCTACACAAAAGCAGCTCACTACACATACATACACTAATACATTTTCAAACTCATACACATACACACAGATGACCTTCTTTTTTTCTTTTCTTCTTTAAAAGATAAGATGATGAAGAGATTGTTGAGGTAAGTAACTATAACTGTTAAAAGTTTGCCAGGGTTCTGAAACAGACCAAGGGAGGGGATGTGCAAGTGGAGGTCGGAAAGGCTTAGAAAGATCGACAGAATTGTGAGAAGCGAGGGCTGATGGGTCTACTGATCTTGTAATAGCAGGTACCAACCTGAGGTGGGGAACTAGAGGGCCCTGCACCTGCCACCTGGCTGCTGGCTGGGACGACAACACCATCTCGCTGCCGCAAGATCGATTCTGTGAGATCTTCGCCATTAGTAGGATCCTGTATCCTCAGGATCTTTTTCTTTCTTTCTAAAATAAATACAATCCTTTATAAAATGATGGTCAAGCATCCAGCAAACTAATTTGATACAATCCTCGTCGCCCAGACACTTTTGAATGACAGTCTAGACGATGCTTTAAGAGCCAACATGAGAGATTCAAGGCAAAGGAGACTTTAACTGCATAATTTGATGCTTGATTAGTCAAACTATCAAACTTATGAACCAGGGCATAATTTATCCATTATTGCATCGCAAAATAATACTCAAAATGGGCAAATTGCTATCCAAATGTAAAAGATGTATAAGAAGGTTTCCTACGTAGGAAACATACTTTTTATGTGAGAAAAAAGTTCAGAGCCTTCGAAACTTAAATACTAAATTATTCACATTAGTGGACTCATAAGACTTAAGGAAAGCCTAACAGTTTTTTCTCTTCTGTTTAGCTAAATATAAGAAACAAGTAATACAATTTCAATGCTCTGGTGGCATAGATACTCAGCCTAGCCTTATTTCCTTATAAGGAAGTAACTTTTGTCATTCACTATTAAAGTGAATTTTCAGTTTCTCTTTGGGCAAGAAGAAATGCTTTTTTTGGTATTCTTATAGAAGATTACATTGGTCACTGGAGTAAATATCTTCATGTAGAAATAAATTCAAGTAAATTTAATAAGTTCAATATACAACCTGCTACTCTGCAGACACAAAAGAATAATTAATCAGTGCTTATACTGACCTTGAGTTTGCTGCACAGACTGAGTTGCTGGAAAGTAAGGGAAAGGATAGGGTGGAGCAGCCTGGGGATACTGGTTGGATGCCCTGGGAGTAAACTTTAGCAGAGAAAAACAAAAAGGGAAAAGAAATAAACATTGGTTTCAACATTCAAAACATAAATGTGCAAACAGCACAGCATAATTACATACATTTACTAGGCCAGCAGCCGAGCTTGTCTTCTTTTCTTTGGGGGGGGGGGGGGGG
>JAIPMN010016718.1:0-14145 GCA_020650975.1 Apostichopus californicus
TGATATGTGAATTGACATCTGATACTCCTTGGCTCAAATACTGGGAAATGAAAATACCGAAGAAAACAGAAAAAAATGTCAATTATGAGGCCTTGGATCTGACATTGATATACATAACGATACAAATATATATATTAAGGAATCACAAATGACTTCGAGTTGGTTAGAATCAGAAAATCAGAAAATCCAGAGAAGTGAAAAAAACTTCCAGCCACCATCGGGAGTCCAACCCGGGACTCCCGCTTTATATGCGGACACCCTAACCACTAGGCTATGGATGCTGATTTTATGTCCAGAGGTTCGAAACCGGTAAGAAAGGTCGTAATCCCACTGTAGGCGTTTGACACCTGTATCGACCAATACTGTAAGTAGTTCTGTTTGGTGACATATTTGCCTTACTCTAGAGATTAAACATGATGCTAACCAACTCGAAATCATTAGTGATTCCTAAAGCCGGATCTCGAAAGAGATACAATGTATATAAAGATGACAACCACAAAGTGATTGTCACTTGTCAAGCTGGACTAACCTCAGGAACGAAAAATAATAGTGAATTGTCTGGATGTGAAAAATTCATTCGATAAAGCCCTGGACCATACCAAGTCTGGTTGAATGCAACCTGCAAGCAAGGGATAAAAATGAACACAGTAAAAATTACATTTTTTTTTTAAATTTTGTAGTAAATAGAAAGTTACACTATGATGTACTTTCTACATGAGTACATTCTCAAATGAAGTTTGGAATAAACACATTCATGTGCATTATCCAAATGATATAAAAAAAATGTGATGATTGTAAAATGGTGTTTCTTTCAAAAACCTTTTTAGCATATTTGTAACAATACTAGTACACAACCATCATATTTTTGAATTCCACTAATGACTATCAATTTGAAATCCTGGTTATCCTGATAAATGCTTTGTCGTCCCAATTACGCATCCCATGGTTTTCAAATCGGACATTGTTAGAGATTATATTACAAACCGATTGTCAATGTTGTTTAACCGACAATTCCAGATTTAGGTACAGTATGTACAGTTACAGACAAAAAGAGGTGGGGAGAGTTGGAACAATTTTCACAAAAATTGTCCCTATAACATGAGGCAAAGTTTAGTAAGAACTAACAGTAGGTATACCAACTGCAGCGTATACACATATACAGTATGTGTTACAAAATGTGTGTTACAAAGTTCTTCCAATTTTTTTAAATGGTTTTATCATGCAGCCCACCCTTGAACACGACCACCTTAAGTGTTCCCAGCTTACCCCTAGTAAGGTAAATTGAGACCTGAAATGTGGGCACTTCAAAAAGTCTGTATTTCTTATAAGGTTTCAAGCTTTTACAGTAGTTCCTAAGCACTGTAGAAATAACATAAATCAAGATGCAGGAATTGTTCAATGTAATAATTTACAGTAGCAGTGGCGGAGTGTCCATACAGTCAGGGGGGGCGGATGCCCCCCCTGACGGACTCAAATGGACTGCTGGCGCCCTTTTCAGCTTTTTACCACTTTTTACTTATTCGCATTTATTGACTTTTTTATTGCGCTCTCATCTACCTATTGACATTTGTCACATTTTTTTGGCGATGACACCTATTTATACTACGTTTATCTGCAAATTAGCAAGGCCCGGAAAGGGTCATTTCCGGCGATCTAGGGAGTATCTTTACTCAAAAATTTTGGTACGCTCCGCGCCAACCCGTGGTGGCGCTCCACTTAGATAGTGTCGGAAGCGCCCCTACTGACCATTCTCGCCCCCCCTTAACCAATACCCCTAGCTCCGCCACTGTACAGTAGGACCATATATGTGGAACTTTGGTTGAAAATATGTAACGCATATCAAAACATTTAAAAAAGGCTACAGGTACAGTACAGTATATATACATGCATATTGCTTTCTAATCGTGTACTGTATTGTATAAACCCTTCTTTAACAAATTAAATTAAAGCAAATAAATGTGTTTCTATTTCAGAGCTTCACATTAACACATGACCAACTACCAAGGACGAGCCAAAGCAACCGCAGGACGGGTCAAGCGTTGTACAGTAGACTGTAGTGTTTTTTAGGCATCATGCTCATTATAAAACTTACTGGTTTATATATTTACGAGTGACCCGCTTACCTGTCTCCCCACAACCTTAGCACCGCATTCTACCGTGTCTAGTATGCCCTGGTAATCTTTTAACACTGTGCACCCTCACTGACCCCCAGTGACCACCTTCTTATGAGACCACTTCCTTTCCAAAGTGGCCCCTGACGCGACCTCGGGGGGGTGGCGGGTACCACCCGACACCCGCCGAGCTCGCCGAGAAGGAAGAAAATTTTTTTTATACACTAACAACTTGGTATACCAAAATAAGGAAACAACCCTCACCGATAGACAAGTAGCCGCAGGCGACCCCGTGGGTGGCGATGTCTATCGACGAGAACGCTAGACGTCAAGAGTCAGGTCGAACGACCGCTCCTCCGTCCGGCTGCGTCCCACCTCCCTCGGGGGAGGGTGGCGGGAAATGGAGACAGGTAAGCGGGTCACTCGTAAATATATAAACAAGTTTTATAATATTTACTTCGCTCCCCGCTTACCTGTCTCCCCACAACCTTAGCACCGAGCGGCACTGCCCGATGGTGGGAGGCCCGAGGGGTGGGACCTAGGACCACCCGGACCTCGCAACACAGAGCGACCAAATGCTGACTCGGCCTGTAGAGTGTTCGACAAGAAACAAGCGACGAAAGTGGTTGGAGTTTTCCAAGCCGCCGCCTTGAGTATGTCGTCCACTGGTACTCCTGCAAACAGGGCTGTCGAAGTCGCGACACCCCTGATATCGTGGGCCCTTGGTCTGCCTGGCCCTGTCGCAAACGGGCGGATGGTTTCTACGAGCCAGCGAGACAAGGTATCTTTCGAGGCCGCTGAGTAAGGCGCTCGAGGTAGGATGAAAAGGAAGTCGTAGTACCTCTGAGTTCTTCCGTCCTGTGTAGATACCATTTAAGTGCCCTAACCGGACACCACAGTCTGTCCTCGCGAATCGAGGAGGCGGTCTTAATCTCCGGGACAAAGATGTCACCCGGGAGGAAGTCCAGGACCTGGTTCTTAGCGATGAAAGATGGGTCTGGAACCATCCGTACCCCCTGGTTCTCGAACCGAAGTACCCAAGAGATCTTGTGTTCTGTTGAGGTACCACTTCAGTGCCCTAACAGGAAAACCATAGTCTGTCCCCGGGGATCAAAGAGAAGGTCTTGATCTCTGGGATGATGATGTCTCCCAGTAGGAGAGCACGAACCTGGTTTTTGGCAAAGAAGGATGGGTCGGGAACCATCGGCACCCCACAAACCGTAGGATCGTAAGGTGCCTTAGTCAGGCGTGCTGTTGTTGCCTGGCGTGGAGCCGTAGAGGAAGCCCTGATGGAAGGCGGCAATAGCTGAACGATAGTCCTTGATCGTCGATTCGTCGAAAACCTGCTTCCCTTCTTGGAACAGTGTGAGTAAGGGGTCGGCGTTCAAGGTTAGAGAGGCCATGGTAGGCAGAGTCTGTCTCGTTCGGCATACTCCGAATCTCCGTAGGTGGGAAACCTAAGTCGCCAAGGTTGTTCTCCCTCTGGCGGCGAAAGTCCTTTCTGTCTGAGGGAAGACCAGACAATTTCCAGGCAACTAATTGTAGGCCCTTGCTGTCTGGGTGATCCGGCGCCCCGTCTCTGGGACAACAGACGTGGTGTGTCCGGCAGGATCGCCGGTTTGTCCGCGAGCTGGAGAATGTATCCCGAACCAGGGTCAGCGGGGCCACTATGGTGGATCTGCCCCTGGAATGGTGGATCTCCCTAAGTACCTGGCTGATCTTGCCAAGAGGGGGGAAGATGAAAGCCTCCAGTACGTCTCACGACAGGGACCTGGCGCTATGTGGAAGGCCTGTAGGTGGGACCGCCTGGAACAAAGGATGGGCAGCCCATTGTTGCTGTTTCGCAAACAGGTCTATCAGAGGTCTGCCGAACATGCGGAAAAACCTGCCTCATGTTCGTTGTGAAAGGATCCACCTGTCAGGGTCGAGCTGTCCCCTGGGCAGAGCATCGGCCATCACATTCTCCTTTCTGGCTATATGAGAGGCCCGTAGGGCCACGCTAGATTCTGCAGCTGTGGTGAGGGTCTCTCTGACCTGGTGCTATCCTGTCTGTTGATGTAGCTACCTGTATGCCACCACCATCGTGTTGTCTGAGAGGATGGTGGTCAAAGTGCCCCGTACTTGGGCGTGGAAGGACTCCAGAGAGCCCCCCCCCATCCTGAGAGCGAGGCGAAAGTACATGAAACCTGATATGGTTATCTTTTGCGGATAGCGTGTTGGAGCAGATCCTTTGCCCTGCTGACGCCACTGTGGTGTAGGAAAGCGGTTTCTCCGTATCTGCTGCTAAAAAAGTCAAGGACAGTGGCCTGTATGATGACCTTGTTAGCGCTCGCAGTACCGCAGCACTCGCAGTACTGCTTGTAGTACCACGGTACCGCTGTACCCCCTTCAGTTATCAACCATTCGTAATCAGAAAAGCTCTGAAGAAAAGGAAAGCCCTGATGACGTACATGTAGACCTAAGCTGTACACTGCAGGGAGGTTTAATAGAGGTTCTTTCCATGACAAACATTATTAATAATAATATAGAGGATTGAGAAAGCGCAAACCTATCCACCGATAACGATGCCAGAGGCGCCTAACAATATTACCCTGGTCAACGATAACCTGTCAAACATATAGACAAATCCCTCCTGGATGGAAAGACGCAATGGAGATAAAGCGCCTTGCCCAAGGACACAACGGAATGATCTGGTCAGGACTCAAACCTGCAAGCCTAGATCACCAGACCACTGCCTTTAACACTTGACCACAGTGCTCTCAAAAAAATGAGTGCTGAATGCGTAGTTTGCTTCATCAGAATCTTAGTCAATGCTACAACTGCTATATGTGACTCCTACAACTATATATGTATTTATGTATGCATTCAGATCATCCTGCAAGTAGGAACTTGTGAAGAAGCCTCATTGGCTTATCAAAGCCGCAAGCTGACCAAAGTCAGTCTCTTACATTCATATTTAATGTCCATGATTATGAGTTGTCAACAACTCTGTAACTGGGCGACATACGTTAATCTTGGAGTGACTTGAACCGGGGACCTTATGATTGAAAGGCACCGGCTTTAACCACTGAGCTAACTGAGCTATAGATCTACCCATGAAAAACAAACTCCCAACAGGAACCGTGAAGATGGCGAGAGGGTGGGTTTGTAGAAATTCCACCTCATTAATCCCTGGCTGCTTGAAGGAGCCCAGGGAGTTACTCAGCAAACACAAAAGCGTTATGAAACGTTTCGTCTTTTGTTATGATAACCGTATTTTGGTGTAAGAAATATGTCACCGAAAACGTTTTCGGGCTATTATTTCAAAACAATTTTCGTTAAGACATTAATATAACATTAATATAACGTCAATATCTCATAGAACGCTATGTCGACGTTTTAACAAAACCACATTTAACGTAATAAACACGTATTAAATGTTATGACAACGTACCCGTTACTTCTCAAATCTCTTCATGTCGAGATGTGTCAATTTCGTAGTTCAGTAAAAGTTTCCAACTTCCTATTGAAACCACCTAGTGCGTAGTTACGGCTAGGCCATCAGGTGCTACGAAATGCAACTCTGGTTAAAATGTCGGAACATCGAACATTATTCATGAAGCGCATATTGTATGTTCGGAGCGTGTTAGCGCTTGTAACTTTGCTGGGGTTCTATCCTACCCCTTCTCCAAGTTACTAACGCGTTTGTCTTGGTAATCACCAAAGAAATAGAGAAGCTTATTCCATGGGATCGCTCACATAGTCGACAGCTCGTTGCAGCACAAGTTGAGCTCACACGTTGCAAGCCAGGTGACTGCTTAGCCCCTTTCCTCTCTGTACTGTATAGCGTTGAATACCTTCCTGGCAGTTTGCCAAGTTTCTGGGAAGTTTATGTTTTCCTGGCAGTTTGCCAGGTTTGTCAGGTGACTGCTTGGCCCCCTCCTCTCTTAACAAATGTACAGCTGTTACAAATTTTTCTGGCAGTTTGCCAACTTTCTAAAGGGGTTCCGTTTTCCTGGCAGTTTGGCAGGTTCGAGAAAGTTCTCTTCCTGGCAGTTTGCTAGGGCTAAGACGTTTAAGTAAAAAGAATACGTCTTGAGAATAGATTTGAAACCATTCAGTCTGGCGCATTTTAACATGTTCTGGAAGTGAGTTCCACACGTAAGTGTTTTAAACAAAAGTAAGGTTTTAAACCTACACATATGAGCAAAACCTGCGATGAATTATAATTAGAAAGGAGTATCACTAGCGAGGAGGAATATGACCCATGAATGCCCAGGAAATCTAAGTCATGTCCTGGTTTCTGCTGTTACTTGTTAAACACACATTTGGGATGTGTAGCGAGTAATGGTGTAGCGATTGTGGTGTTTTTCCGCAATTAGCGCGAACCTGTCGTTTGGGAACACGAGCCGGGGAATGAAGATGTCTCCCGTTGAGGATGTGGTTCCGATTCCTCGGGCCCTAGGAGTCTCCGGAAGATCGTCGCAGCTCAAGCTGCTAGTTCCGGGGGGCAACACTCCCCCCGGCGTAGGGGACTCTTCCTCCTCTGGGGAGCGGGAGGAACCGTCCTCTGTAACCCCGAAATCTAGGGGGTCGACCTCGTCGTCTATGCCGGACAGGTTGGCCAACGCTCTGCAAACCAGAACGTCCTCACCGGGGAACAAATCAGGTTCCCTTCTTTGGTCTGAGATTGATCGTGGTATCACGGCCGGGTTGGCCGTGGTTGCGATCGTTCCTCGGCACCGATGTCTCTCGGGGCCGGCTCTCTTTTCGGGCTCCCTCTCGGGTCTCGCCGGAGCCCATCTCTGTGTGAGTACCACGTCGGGTACCACTCTCCTCGACCCGGACATTCTGTCCGTTCCGGTCGGAATTTCTAATGGGCTTTTTATTGGCCTTGAGCCTTGCCCTTGCCTTCCCCCTTGGTCATGTAATCCGAACGGTGTCAGGACCTTGGGGGAGCAATTTCTCTTCTCCTCTCTCTCTCCATTCTCCTCTTTCTCGGATCCGGAGTGGAAAATAGGGTCCGGACTCCCCTCGGGTCTCGCCGGACCCGGGCTCCCGGAGCCCATCTCTTTGTGCTTACCACGTCGGGTACCACTCTCCTCGACCCGGACTTTCTGTCCGTTCCGGTCGGAATCTCCGAATCTCGGTTCCAGTCTCCTTTTGAGGTCTCGCCGGACCCTGGCTCTCCAGAGCCCCTCTCTTTGCGCGCACCACACTGGGTGCCGCTCTCTGCGACCCGGACGGACTGTCCGCTCTGGCCGTCTTTCTCATGGGCTTTTTGTTGGCCGAAGCCTTGCCCTTGCCCTTGGTACTCCATCCGGACAACGCCGGCACCTTGGGTGGCAAACTCTCCTCCTCTCTCTCTCTCTCCCTCTCTCTCTCCTCCTCTCTCTCCACCCCTCTCATGGCCTCTCTCCATCTCCACTCCCACCAACTCTCGTACTTCCTCGTCCTCTGACTCTCCTACAACCCCCTCTCCAGGGGGACTGTGTGGGTTTGGTGATCGATCTAGATTGTCCTGGCCTGCTAGCCAGGTATCGATATGCTGCCACTGTGTCGTTGTGAATACGATGCAGACCAGACAAGGGTCTCTGCGACTGCAAGTCCTACATTTAGGACATAGATCGTGGTCGTCACACGCCCGATCGGAACAGTGAACAATTCACACAATTAAGGTGGCTTCGAGACATGTCTGAAACACCCACGTTAAGGAGAGAAAAACTGGAATAGTCTAACGTATAACAACGAACAACTATCGGAGGAAGTAGGGTGGGACGTAAGCTAACAGAGAGTAGAGTTACGTAACAGAAACATCGCGCCCCGCTAGGAGCTCGCGGCTTACAAAGTGAAACACTTCCGACACTTGGAAGCAAACACGTAACTTAACAAGCATGAATCGTAGATCTCTTAGAAAAAGGACGAAGCATGTATACAAGGGAGAGAGCCCCCCTAACCGCGAACGAGCGGAGGGAGGAACAAGGCTACGAAGTACGTCCCAAGAAAAATAGGGAGCGCACGTAGCGAACATGGTAATACATGAAAATATATACGTGAATATATAAGAATATAAGAATATATGTACGTTCCAAGCAAAAAAGGGAACGCACGTAGCGTACAAGAAAAACATGATGAACATGATTAACATGAAAATATATACGTGAATATACGAGAATATATGAGAAAACACATCAAACTGAGTTCACTGATACTCCCGCCCTGACAAGAACATGAAAACAACAACGTAACGAACCGCCTATCCCGCTTCTAGTATGGGATAGGGGAACGTGACAAACTACGCTAAAAAAGTGAAACCAACACTTAAAAGGCGTAAAAAGTACATGAAACAAGCAAAACATCTTAGGAGAAGTATAAGGGCTAAAAAACATGTACACAAGAGAACAAATGCCTACCCGCGTAAACAAGGCGGGAAAGGAAAACGAACGAAGTAGTTTCGTAGAACTACTACCTGAGAAAACAACGTTACGCTAACAAAAAACGAACGCATGGGCGAGAGTGCACACTAATAAACAGCCCCCAAAACACCCTTCCCTACAAGAAAAGGATACTTATCAGGCTGGAAAAGATCGTTGGAAGTCTAGAACTCCTATAAGGAACCTTCTAGCGTAATAATCCAAGGTATTCCGGGCGAATTCGAAGAAAAAATTTTTCCAATACGAAAACATGTGCTGACACTTTGAGTGGTAAAATATGAAGGTGGTCACTGGGGGTCAGTGAGGGTGCACAGTGTTAAAAGATTACCAGGGCATACTAGACACGGTAGAATGCGGTGCTAAGGTTGTGGGGAGACAGGTAAGCGGGGAGCGAAGTAAATATTGTAACATCGTACAAAACATTTGATCTGTTATTATGATCATAACTTTCTTGAGCTGTACCAATTAAAGCAAAAAGAAACTTGTTCTACAGTAGATCAAGAGTGCTATGGTTGCGAGATGACAGGTAAGCAATGGTTGAAAGTGAAATAAAAAAGTGCAATACAGTACCTCTGAAATATACCCATCTGTAATAGATTGATTGCTATCAAAAGTCCAAGCAGCACTGTTGAAATTTGCTACGCCGAACACAGAGTTTCGTGGAAGATCGCACTTCTCCAAAACGCTGTTCAAATGCATTTCTGTGTCCAGACATGTAGCATTAGCTGTTAATAACCAAAAGAAAAAAACAATTTAATACAGCTTAAAAAAATTCAAGAACCAGACACCTTGAAAATTGGCAATTGGCCGCTCCACCAAACAGCCCTAAAAACCCCTCTAATAAAGAAGAGAAGGATACTTATCGGGCTGCAAACAACTTCAAACTCTTCCAAAAACAGTGGATGGGGAAATCTCCGATCCTGGGAAACCAAAACTTGGACGAAATCCGATGGAAAAAATCTGCTCGAAAATAATGGTCGAGACACTTTGGGCGGTAGAATGAGAAGGAAGGGCGGTGACGGGAGGAGCCGGTAGTAGAGTGCACAGCGTTAAAAGGTTACCAGGACATTCTAAGCACGGTAGAATGAGGGTGCAAAGGTTGTGGGGAGACAGGTAAGCGAGGAACGAAGTAAATAAAATTGTGCTGTATATGTCTTGACTTAACTCAAATTTGCCTTGGCTTTTCAAAACAAATTGGGGGGTCTACAGGCCTAACTTACTAATGGAATGATCTATTTTACTGTACGGCTGAGAAAGCTTTGGAAACAGCGTTCAGTATAAGAACGTATTTACCATGATCTGTGAGGAAGACTTGAAGTGTACACACACTCTTGTCACCGTCATCTGAGTTACGGTATTACAGACAGCCTAACGAGATCAGATGGATGGCAGGAACATGACAGAATGTGATGAACAGGGATTGACAGGATCAATACTGACAGGATCAGTACAGTACAACGATCCTCAAACCCTTAGATCCGCTACCCAGGCTAGGAATAGTAAACAAGCAAGCAGAACCTTCCCCCTACCCTGAGCTCCTCCCTCGGATTTGCTGCTTAGAATAAATTAAAGATCCAAGGACTGTACGATAGTTAAATTCTCTGACGTCTGGAAAATATTGCAGCCCTGATTGGGGTTCTGCAAACAAATTGTATCTGTAAAGTACTACATGGTATTTAAACATTACAAGGAATGAATATGTAGTACTGTACCACTCCGAGTAATTACAAGGAGTAAATATGTAGTACTGTACCTCTCCCAGTAATGACATGCAGTAAATATGTAGTACTGTAACTGAACCACTCCGAGTAATTACTGTACAAGGAGTAAATATGTACTACATACCACTCCGAGTAATTACAAGGAGTAATATGTACAGTAGTACTATACCACTCCGAGTAATTACAAGGAGTAAATATGTAGTATATACTGTACCACTCCGAGTACAGTAATTACAAGGAGTAATATGTAGTACTGTGCCACTCCGAGTACTTACAGTACAAGGAGTAAATATGTAGTACTGTACCACTCCGAGTTATGACAAGCAGTACATATGTAGTACTGTACTACTCCGAGTAATTACAAGGAGTAAATATGTACTTACTGTACTGTACCACTCTGAGTAATTACAAGGAGTATATTTGTAGTAAGTCTGTAAACTCTGAGTAATTACAAGGAGTAAATATGTAGTACTGTACCACTCTGAGTAATTACAAGGAGTAAATATGTAGTACTGTACCACTCTGAGTAGTTACAAGGAGTATTAATTTCTAGTACTGTACCACTCTGAGTAATTATCTGTTTCCATTTTGTCTAAAAACTGTGAGGTTTATGATCAAGGGTGCTTTTCTCTTGTAATATACTGAAAAATACTGTCCTTACTGTACCATACTGTACAACATGCTAAGACTTTTGGTTTTTGCAGATTAATGTGCACTTCATGAGTATGCCATACCAATGGAGTGTTATGGTTATGAAATATGAATTATGGTTATGAACAGAATTACTCACAAACACACACTTCCCCCCCCCCCCACCCATCCTTTTTGAAATCTTCACTTTTCATTCAGTATACATAGTACAATATCTTATTCTTTACCACAGGCCCAATTAAATTTGATACACAATCCCCAGGGCTGTAACATCCCTTGCTGCCCAACTTCTCTTAAAACCTAGCCATACCAGATACATTGTTCTTGGATATAGTACGCAGTATGAGTCATTGACTCATGGTGACTCATTGAGGTATAAAACCTGGTACAGTAGGTCACATCTGTCACAATGCACTTTTAGAGTCCTGACAGAAGAAACCGATGACGTGCTCTTGAAATGCTGAACACAAAAATTAAAAAATTTCAGAACCATACCCTCACAACAAAGACTTAAGGGATTCAATTTCAATGCCAACATATTGAAGGGGTTTTTTTTCTCGTAAAACTTTACTTGATCAATACATGTATCCAGCATACAGTCTCTACTGACCGTTGTTAAATTTTTAACATGTGGGCAGTTCCACAGTAACATCTTGACAGGCCTGACTGTACACGATACACATGTGCATACATAATGGGTCATACTCTGCCAATTTCAGTCATTTCTAAACAAATTTAACTTCTGAAAGAAAATTTTTTTTCCAAAATTTGAATGTTTATAACTGTGTCAAACGCCCGGGCAAAGTTTGAGGGTCGTTCCGAGACGACTAAATGTCTGTTGTGACAACAGAGTCGGCTTTGGAGGTTGTCCGGCGGGCAAATAGTTGTTTACCTCAAATTTGGATTTTAATTGTCACTAAATACTGTACCACCAAACAGGTCAAAGGATTATTCGGTATCACCCCAAGCTACATGCTATATTTTTCTTCAGACAACCAAAGAGTAAAGTCTGGTTTACCTGATGGACAACCAGAATATGGCTTTAAAAATTTGCCCCTGCATGCAAAATAGCGATAGTATTCTATCGTATATATCGCAAATACAGTAACAGTAGTGTGTGAAGGTCTTAACAATCAAATTAACATGTATCAGTATATACTACTGTAGAGCTGCAAAGTTAAGCAGACCCTTTCAATTCTAGTATATATGCCTTGCAAAGTACAGAACGAGAACACAATTTCGCTGCTTCTACTACAGCAGTTCACTGTGAATGGTTAAAAGTTGGTTTCAATTCAAAGTCTATGGTACCTACTGTACATAACATTCAATAAACTGACATGCACACTGTACATTGATGAATACATGTACAACCTGAGCATAATTTGACATTAGAATGCACTTTTTAGCGGACGGAAACAAACAAAAAACCTCAGGACATGTTCTTGAACAAAGAATCAGAATCATATACCCTCACAACAAAGACCTTAGGGATTAAATTTCAACGCTGGCATATTACCTTTCCTTTTCTCTTGTAAAACTTAAATACTTGATACAACCAGCATACAAGTCTCTATATTGACCATCAATAAATTTAAACATGTACATACACCGTATTATACAGTATGTGTAAGTACAGTATTATGTATACTGTATTAATTGGGAGGTGGTGCTATCAAAAGGAGAGTTCTGTTGCAAAATTCTTGGAAACTATTTCATGTACCACCAACTAAATTGAATATGATAACAACTTCATTTTAAGTACAGACTATAAAGTATATAAATCATATCAAATTTATCAGCTCAACTGTACTATATTTTGATGTGTGGAATGACTCAAGATCATCCTCTTATTTCTACTGTACTGTATCATAATTTACACTGTTTTCATGTTCTGCGAACATTAAATGTTCCTTCTTTTGCTATCTAGAGCTATTAAATAGTAGTTTTCACATGCATCCATCAACTGATTTAACAGATCTATTCTTAAACAATATGTTTAACAATAGAACTTTGCATTCCAGATCTAAAGATTTGGAGACAGTTTTTTTAGGATAAAGAAACCAATCTACAGTAGCTCTACATGCATACACACTGTGTTTACGTATAATTGCACCTGAGAGCCGATTAACACCAAATTTGTGAAATTGGGTGCAGTAATGATCGATGGTGCAAAATCTGTATGGTGTCGATGCATGCACCATACTGTACTCTCTTCCTTTAGACGAGTTAACTACTGCATACAGTAACTTGATGTGCAGTGCTGCATGAAACCCCGTCAAATTAGCAGCCTGCCAACTGAATCCGATCCAATACCCGCTGTCCATTCCGATAACGAGGACAGTAAGTGCCGATGTATCATCCAGTTGCCCTTTTGTAAAGAACTGTAGACAAATGTACTGTGCTGTAATTAGAAGACAGTGCCCTTTTGCTAAATCATTAGAAGTGTTAACAGTGTACCATGATAAAAAACGTATGGCTTGATTGCACAAACATCCTCAAAATACTGGAAATTGTGGTACATTGGCATGTACAAATGCCAGTACTTAGAGGTGATCATTTTGTGGTTTTCCCCCTCAAGTCATAAGTCACATCAACCCACTGCTCATAGAAATAAATCCTCCCTCTCTCTCCACCCCCACCCCCCCCCCCAACCCAAGTTTGAGCCCTATCCCAATCCTCTGACTGTCCTACAAGAAGATTAGTAGTCACATGTGACTCAAATCAATGTCAAATCTCCCAAGTTCTGCCCTTCAAAGTCTCCCTCAGCCACCCACTCATCCCAGCTTCAAACCTCTTTGGTTACCTCTGCCTGTCTTACTGGACCACCTGTGCCTAAATGTTGGCATATTACTGTAGAGCCCTCTAGAAACTACTGTGATATTTGTGTGGATGTGGTACATATAGGAACAAAGTAAAGATAATGTTGTCAGCACTGAAACAGTGTGGTGAAGTTGTCAATTACTGGCCCCTTCACTATACTGTTTATCCCAATATATGACCCCTTCCATAGAAACTGCCAAGAGATGAGCTATAGCCTAAGGTGCCCCACCCACCCATCCCTTTCCCCTTCCCTGCTTCCTCTTCCTTCATCCTGACATGCCCCTCCTCTCCCTCCTGACATGCCCCTCCACTCCCTCCTAACATGCCCCTCCACTCCCTCCTGACATGCCCCTCCACTCCCTCCTGACATGCCCCTCCACTCCCTTCTGACATGCCCCTCCACTCCCTCCTGACATGCCCCTCCACTCC
>JAIPMN010016725.1:11662-42827 GCA_020650975.1 Apostichopus californicus
TGTAGTATGTAGTTATATCCCCATCATATTACTTTAAACATTTGCTTCCCATGCTTCTTTGTCTTAAGAGTAACTACTTACTTCCTGTCCAAGACTTATTCACCCCTACGCCCACATCATATTCGTAGAAGCCCCCTTTGTCTTAATTCCATGAAATACTCATGCTGAACTACAGATGACAACCTGTTGCATCTCATGTGTATAACAAATATGGTTAGTCATAGCACTCTCCTTGTGCATTAGTAATTATAAGTAAGACCAAGAGTTTATGTCACTGAGAGGTTATCGCCCCCTCACAGGAAGTTGTAATGACTTAAATACTGTAGTTTTTTAGTATGAAAAAGACTAAGATTCCAGACTTCAGAGAGTGTACTTCAGATACACTCCAGCAATAAAGCTTACATTCTACAATCATATCTATGTCTGGAGTTTCTCTTTATCTGTTGTTCATTATACTTAATTAATAACGGAGCCCGAACATATTGAGCCGGAGCACCCCAACGTAACAATACATACAAACCAATTGGTCTTCACAGCATAACAGCATGTATTGGTGGTATTACTCCTTTTTTGCATAGGTGAAGATCATCTACAGGTATTACTAACCAACATACAGTCACACACAATTATAACTACTAGTGTACACCACGAGTCAATACTTGTTAGAGATGCAGCATATTCTACTTGTTGAATATGTATAGAGTAACCTCCAAATAATGTTAAATATGTATACAATGTTGAATATATGAATATATATACAATATGTATAAAGCAATGTCCAAATATAAGAAAGCTGGCACCTTTAGTCCGGTTTGAAGGATGGAAACCGGAAAGCTTGGATCCGGTTTGGAGCTGAGCCAAAGCCTGAACTGAGGATCAATGTCAGAATTTGGTTTGTTGAATCTGATGAGAAATAAAATACGAAGGAAAGAAATCATGATGCTGTAAATATTTACAAAGATATTATTTTGTTACGCATGTCTATGTAAAACATACATAACAAAATAAACATAATACAAACACACCAATTAATTCCACTCCTCCCTTGTTCCACCATAAATCATCCATAGATACATATAATTGTCACATCTAGAATGCCACCGGTGACTCTAGTCTTGGCAAAAACAGGCAACTCTGGGTGAGTTTACACCAATGTCGATGTTATCCAAAGTTATCACTTTGTTACTTAATATGCTTATTTAAACGTAATTATTTGGTGCCACTTTTTCCCATATTACACCGCATCAATACTACCCACACCACCTCTCTCCCTGCACCTCCACCCCCCTTGATTCATCCACAATCTTAAAATGTGACATCTTTAATTTACAGGCTCAGAAGTTCAGAACACTAACCCTTCCACAAGTGCTTCTAGTCTTGGCATAAAACTGGCAGCTAGGTGACAGTTTTGAAGAAATACCCAACGGCCCTTGAGAATCTGAGCTTTAGCTATCAATTCCTCTGCCTTGGGTCCCTGACCTCTGCCAAGAGAGATCATGTCCACGTGTAAAGTGCTGCCTCTCTGTTCCTTGGCAAACCTCATCAGCTGAGCAGTTGGATCAACCCCTAAAGACACAAATATAAACATCGAGTTAGTCATGTTCGTAAACATTAGTCATGTTCACACAGAGTAAGAATGTTATTTTCACAATTTTAGCAGATATGAGATAAAATTCTAATCCAAATTGACCAGAATGAACGTTGGTTATGAAAAGAGAATTCCTCCTGAATACAGACATGATGAACAAACAAGTTCTTTCATGATGTCAGCTTAAAATATCACTTTAATAATTCCCGATATTGTGTTTGAATCCCTTCATATGTTATATACAGTTGAGATAGAAAAATCTTCAAAGTGAAAAAAACAAGCTAACTTTGTTTCTTTATACATATGCTGTGATAAAAGCACGAAAAAAGGGAGAAAAAAAGAAACACAATAACCAAAAAGAATGTTCAGCTTGTTTTTAATAGCAATTCCAAGCAGTAAAACATTCATGGTTTGAAAAGCTGAATGGCATGTACCTTGCACTTTATATAGGGTGAGGATTCTAATAAAACACTTTTAGCTCACTTTTCGATTATTTTAAGCAGTAAAGTCCGACAGATTGAATCCAATATGATTTGCTTTCACTCTGGTAATCCCATACCATGGAAGAGTAAATTAACAATATCAATTAAAAAAAGAAGAGGACAGCAAATTTTTTTATCTCACCTGGAGAAAGGATGAAGATGAGAGGCTGTTTGGCTGATGATTCCTCAAAGATCTCTTTCAGATCAAATTCTCCTCGATTGAGGAATTTATCGCCCATCAGTTCGTCCACCAAGGACCTGACCGCTGATACCAGGGCATCTGCTCGGAGGATCTTAATCAGCAGCAACCTCTCAAACGGTTGCAAAGTCTCCCAGTTGAAGGGATTTCCCAGCAAGGATCCGTCCTTCGAATTATCACCTGAAGAGATGAAATGTGATGGAAAAAAATATCCATTTGTGAAAACAGCATCCCAAAAGCAATAGTTATGGTCATTCTGAACAGTCTTACAAAAACGTTTCAAGTACTCCTGAGCTATCTGTGAATGTGAGGTTTATTTCTACTCTATTAACAATGGAAAAATGGCAATTATCGCATGCTTGAAGATCAGTGAATGTATGCAATTTAACCTGATTATGGATATATAGCTTGACCTCCATATCTTGCTAATACCATCTGTAGCATATAGCAGGCTAAAAGCATGCCCATAGCATATGCAGGCCTAACATTCAAGGAAACTGCAAACTATGTATAAATCTTGTATGTAAACATCATCTTTCAGTGGCCATATTATCAAGCCATTATTATTATTTTATATGTCTAATATTTCCTTATCTTACTGCCAAACCATTCCCTTTACAACCATCTGAAGAAGTAACTAACTAATGCAAGTATCCTTGGATTCCATTCAGAGAACAGCATGAAGTGAGCATAAAAAAAGGGGGAACAAAGGGCCAATGATTCACATTAACAATATGATACAAGTTTGAGTTAGAGCTTTTCTGATCCCATTTAGTTCTGTTTGTTTTCCTTCTTTCGTGTTTTATGTCAGAACGTTATATCCATTACGACAGACAAAACAGATCACTGCTGAAAGACTCCTAGCAAACTTCACTCATCAAACTTTACCTTCGTTTGTTCCCGGGGTGAATGCTGCCATCATGAGTTTGTAAGGATCTTCAGTCTTAGCCAAGGTATTCCACTGTTCGGTGCAATTCAATATATACATACAAAGCCCCTGAAAAGCTTCCAATGTTGTCGATAAATATTGGCATTGCTTCCAAGACTTGTCGGAAATCCATCGTGGAGGTCTGGAGGTGACATTTCCAGAACCATCTGGCCTATAGCCGGTGGCACCGGACGCCGGCCGGGAATGGGCACTACCGAGGCGAGATTGACCCTCTAGGCGCTGGAGGGGTGAGAGACCATCATGCTTCAGCAGAATTTCCGAATCTGCCATTTCTGCTAAAACCTTTTTGCCCAATAAAGGAAAACAACACAAAAAAACAATAGGAGTAAAACTCCATGCCAAGAAAAAAGGAAAAAAAAGTTTCATGACAGACAGTGATCGTTAAACTGCTTCTATATAGGATGATTAAACTTGAAAATCTCTCACAGATTCTGACAAAGTGAGCAAAATATTTTAAAAGTGACTCTTTGAGTCCACACAAGTCAGGATGTGTCAAGTCAGCTATTGGTGACAGCTAGCATACCACTCTTCAGATCTGATGGGCCAAGTTTGAGAGACAGTACTGTTCAGTGACTCCTATTCAAAGGCACATGCACAGTTTATAAATATCCTTCAATACCAAATGCAACCAGATGCAACCAGGCAAGGATAAATCACAGACGCTCTGAACAGTACAACCAACATTCCCCTCAAAGGAACTCTTGTTTTTCCTTTTCAATTCTTTCTTGTATGTTAACTGACGACAAGACCAACTGTTTAAAAGTTGATAGACGTACCTGTCCTTGAAGAAAGACTTGCCATAGTTTGTCATCGATGGTGCCGATTCCACCCACCACTTCCCCGTCCGTCCTGGCGTTGGACCTCATAATACTGGTGCAGATCATGAATGAGAAGACTAGCTGATGGTGAGCAAACAGGGCCTTAGAGACAACCCTGTCAGAAAATATGAAATATAATGATATAATAATAATAACTTTTGTTGACAAGTTAAGGTGTGTGGAGGGGAAGGGGGGTGGGAGAGGGGGTGTAGGTAAAGTAAAATGTTTTAGCAAACTTATACAATCACCATTTAGCAGGTTCTGCTATTCAGAGCTAGCACTCCTTAATAAATTGACAATCATAGTCTCATGATATATGCATTGTTCAACTGCTGCAAAAGGTAAAACCAAAGTGAAAAATTTGTTTTTAATAGTGATTGCTTAAGTCAGCATTCCTGCAAACTTTTGGAGTGTCAGCTTCATGGAATTCTTGACCCTTCATATACCCTGTCTTTTTACTCTTTAACTTTGAGGATCAACATCTTGGAGTGAAGATTACAGAAAAAACATTTCCTGATGTAGATTTGAGTCGAGACAAAGCATTTCTATTTTCTATTCATAATTTTTTTAGATTTCAATCTCAAATGCCTAATATTAAGTCACAAAAGTCTTTTATTTGGTTGGGAAATTTGATGGTTGGGAAATTTTTATAATCAACATCTTGATCTGATTGACTCTCTAGATTATCCTTTCCAACTACCCCCACCCCCACTCACAAGGTTTAATAACCATGGTACCATGAAGTAAGTTTACATATCTACTCTCATATAAAGATATTAATCACCGTCCCCCTTACCTGTAAATACTCTCCGTTAAGTTATCCACCATCCTCTCCATGTGTAGCGTCAGCTCTCTCCCTTTCAGCGCTGCCTTTGCTCCTAGTTCTACGGCTAAAGGAGAGTCTCGTCCAGAACTCGGATCCAAATTTTTCATCAAATCTGGACTATTCCTTGCGCCAGAGGGTCGCATTCTACCACTCAGGGGTCTGTTAACGTCACCGGATCCTGGCCTGTTGGCCTTACCGTTCGAAGATGAAACGTCGATGCAGAGGCGAAACATGTCCTGGAAACCTACCAGAGAGAACTGGTACATCACGTCGATGATCGCCAAGTCCGCAATGACAAAGTATAACACAGCTCCTCTGGTAGCCACCTGAGATAGCAGACAAAAGTAATGGCTGTTTACTGTATGGAGTATCTAAATGTGTGACTGAGATTATCACCCTTATGGATATTACATTTATATGGATCATTTATGTATGTATTTTAGATCCTCCTGCAAGCAGGAACTCGCGAAGAAGCCATCATTGGCTTATCAAAGCCGCAAGCTGACCGAAGTCAGTCTCTTAGATTCATTTTAACGTCCATGATTATGAATTATCAAATGTCAACAACTATGTAACTGGACGACATACATTAATCTTGGAGTGACTCAAACTCAGGACCTTATGATTGAAAGGCACTGGCGTTTATTATAAATAAATAATATCATAAAGGTCATTAATATAACACACTTCCACCCCCTCACCCGAAACCCCCCCCCCCCAATGACCTTACAGCTATCAGTATCAAGTACTGTTGAATCTTGTCCTAAATTCTTTGCTGTTTCTCATAAACTGCTTCCATTACTCCAAACTCCTTTGATAGCAAGGAAAGAAACTTAAAACCAGGTTAACAGATACTGACTTACCGGCAGGTATTTTTTCCGGGCTAGTTCTATTTTACGTTGAGTATCTTCAGACTCGGCTACTCTGTGTCCAATTTCTCCGGACATGGTTTTACTCTTCTCCAAAGTATCCACGAGAACCTGATCATCAAGTATGTGACCTGAAAATTAATTCCAAATTTTGCTTAAACAATTGAAAAGGAAGGCTAAGGACTAAAATTGGCACTATACACTAAAGTATTTCATATTTTTGAAGGAAATCTAAAATTCTGCTACAATTTTGACGTTAATCCCAAATGTTTTCAACCAAGTTTACCTTCAGACTTTTGAAGTAGACTTAGAATTTTGTCTTCTAAATCTCTGAGTAGCGTGTTGTCCCTGGCGATGCTCTCCAGGAGCTCTCCTCTCTGCCTCTCAAGGACTGGTTGCTCCTGGACGGGTAAATAATCATAATAATAATAATAATAAAGATATCGAGTATATATTGTAGAGAATATCATGTCATCCATACAAATATAAACTAATCTACATTAGTAACTTGTAAAAGACAACATATTTGTTTAAACTGGAATTATTCTATAAGTGGAAAGTTTCACAAAATCAGGGAATGCATCATCCTGTTTCTACCAATTAAATGAGTTTAGGAAGAAATTAAATCTACAAGAATTTCAAGTATATCATCATCATTTTCTACCTCATTTGTTCAGATATTTGATTTCACTACTGTGCTTTTCTTTAATGCATCAAACTCCTCTAGATTTCTGCAATAATATTCCACCTGGTCATTATAGTATGAGCCGTTATATTACATATGTTTAAGTTAAAGTCGCAGGTGTTTTATAGTCTGGTGCCCTTAGCCATGACCTCCTCACATGATTTCACAACCGTCAGTCATCTGCGGCTCCTTAATATTTCAAGGTTCTGTATATACTACTGGCCAGATCATTGCGTTGTGTCCTTGGGCAAGGCACTTTATCTCCATTGCCTCTCTTCACCCAGGTGTATAAATGGGGACTTGGGAGGTGACTTGTAAATAAAGTTGCGTGCGCCGGTTTGTGGCTGCACCCTATGGGAAGTCCCCCAGGGGACACGTGGCTGTGGTGCACTGTGGTGCCCCAGGAGAGATTGTTTGAATTGTGCACACTTTGGTGTGTAGGTGTGACAAGTTACCAATGACCAGGGTTAAGTACAGCGCGGCGAGACTTTATTGTAAGTTGCGCTATATAAGAACTGTTAATTATTAGTATTATTATACTAGGCAGTACTGCTAGGTTTCTTCTGGTCTTCCTCTGTTACTTATTACTACCGGGAGTAATGGGGTTCCTACCTGTTGGACTACGGTTGATAGCAGCTGGTCCTGCAGGCCCTCAAATGTGACCGTAAAGTTTATAAGAGTCACTCTGATGCAGACAGCAGGCAGGAAGTGAGGGTTTGGCATACCCGTGGTCATATATAACCTAAAGAACCAAAAGAGACAGAAATATAAAAATGAAGTATGTATGTATTTTAGATCCTCCTGCAAGCAGGAACTCGCGAAGAAGCCTCATTGGCTTATCAAAGCCGCAAGCTGACCGAAGTCAGTCTCTTACATTCATATTTAACGTCCATGATTATTAATTGTCAATTGTCAACAACTCTGTAACTGGACGACATACACTAATCTTGGAGTGACTTGGTCACCTTATGATTGGAAGGCACTGGTGTTAACCACTGAGCTGACACTCCTTGGCATGAAATATCTTATGGTTAAGGGAAAAAGATGATGAATATCAAAATACACAGTGCAACTGTTTTTTTATATTTCTAATAAAAATGCAATGGTATATCAAAGGATAACAGAATTTTCATTGCCAGGGTTTGGTGCTGTGTGATAAACAATATGTATGTAAAGATCATTCAGGAGTTCTATTGCACACACATGATAAACTCCTTCAGGAGTTACTATACTTGTGACTACTTCTCCTCTTTCAATGTCAAATCATGGAACAGCTTTGCAGAAGCTAGAAAAATAGATTAATATTATATGACCAACAAGGATATCTATTAAAGGCACTTATCACAGTGAGGAAGAAAACAGTTTGAGAGAAATATTGCCAAAAAAAGTAAAGGAAAAATTCAAGGAAGGAATCTGACAATACACAAGGGTCATCCCAGTTGAAACAACCTGAAAATAGACTTGACCAGTGCTCGCTTTCAAAGTTACGACTATTTAAATTTTTCCAGTAGAGCTTAGTTTCCAACATCCCACATGAAAATTAAGGCTGTGAAATTCTTGAGGGAATAATAAAGGTTCAAACTTACAAGATCTGAAGGAAATTTTTAAATATTTTCTTTGGTCACAATTTCATATAAGTGGTTGGCTGCATGTGTAAATATCTGACATCCATCTTTGGCAATAGGTAAGAAATGAATTTTACTTAATATATGTTCAGCTTTTGCATATACAATACGAGATAATCTATTTCTGACATTTCCCTATTAACAATAACTATTTTACAAACATTTACCTATTAACAACAAATAATATCCTCTTCCCCTGTTGCTTTCTTCTCTCCATCCCTTGTCTACTAATCCCCTTACATCTATCTCTTTGTGTTCACCATGCTCATTAACCTGTCTGCATTCTGTGTGTGTTTTTGTCCCTTCTGTTACTTGTCATTTAGTCTCTGAAGAAGATCCTGCTAGGATCGAAACTTTAGGCCAACTTAATTTTACACATTCTCTTACACAGGCTCTCTAGTGGATAAGTAGTTTGCTAACAGTTTTATTTTATTTTGATTAACAATAAATATGAATATTCATTTATACCTGAAATTGTGATTATATTCAAATTCTGTATCTCCAATCTTGATGATATCCTGACCACCTCTGTTCGTCAGCTCTCTCATCAGGATGGGCATTAAAGCAGGGTCCAGGACTTCTGTCACATTCTGAAGTAACAAAGGAAAGCCTGTTAACAACACTGTTGATTGAACAGTGAAGGCTACCATTGGTCAAATTAATTAAGACACCATCTTACACGTTTTTTTTTAACTAATTAACATCAACTAATAAATAACTAAATCATTTCACTTAATTCTAAATATATTAATTTGCTTACATACTTTCCCATATTAATTTCATAATGACCTTCATATCTTTTGAGTGTATAACAAACCAAACACTGATTGACATACAGGCCATCATTATCCTGTAGCCCCCGAACTTTGCTAACGATTGCTAAAAGTTTTCAAAATTGATTTAAGTTCCTGGAGATTTGCAGCCTCCCATTTATTCTCAGATATTTAAGAGTGTTAAATTAGACAAGAATGTGTACTACTGAAGGAAGGATGCTTTGTGGGTGGTGGTTAAAATACTTGTTAAAGTTTGAACACGAGTGACCACAATTTGTCTCTCTCTAGCTTGTTTGGGTGTAAAGACTAAACCAAGACTATCAAAACTTTGGGATCTTCATCATCAAATACAACTTTACTACGAACCTCCAACAGCACTGGTTCACCAATCCTGATAGCTCTCTCTAATGTCCGCATAAAATTTGGATCACTAGCAGATTCTCTCTTGAGATCAGAGCCCTCCATTTCACAGATCCATCTAAAAAAAAAAAAAATTATGAAAATCTTTAAGTTAAGCCAAAACTAGATCTTACATCGTTTTCAATAATAAAATCTCTGTTGTATAGAATTTAGTATCAGGACTGACAAAACAAATGTTGTCAAAACACAGTTGATACAACAAAATTACTTAATGGTATTAAAGCTCAGATTTTGACTTACTTGATAGCCTGTCCTTGCGGATCTATCATTAGAGGCCATCTGTGTCCCTCTTTGACAAAGATGGCATTCTCCGTGGAATGGTTATCTTGAGGGAGGCCTTCGTTTTGCCATTCTCGGATCTAAGAAGATAAAATTAATTTCATATGGAAATTAGTATGCAATATTACCTACCGTTACTCTGGAGGAGTGAGAAAAAAAATATTTGAGGAAAGCAGAAATGAGATGAGTGTACGTCTATCCTTGAAAAAATCAAAGGATTTCCCATCTGTAACTTGTCTCCCAAATAAATCCTTAATGACATCACATTACAAAGCATACACGGCATTGAACATATATCAACAAGAACCTACTCTAACACAGCTGTATGCATTTGCTTGAGAATTTTACCAACAATGGCAACTGGGGAAACTGAAGACACCTGCTTAAAAATATTCACATACAAAATGAACATGTAAGTCTCATGTAATTAATAGTTTTATTGTATTCTATTTTATTGTATTCTAATAACCTAATAAAATTCTAATAACCTAATAAACATTCGCACACTTTTAGAATATAGCATTAAGCACCTGCGAGACAAGGCAAACTTGAAAATTGTCGAAAAATTTTCACATTTTTAACTCATTACTTGAAATTACACTTGTGAAGTAGAATAAAAGCCAATCTCTTTACTATTCCAGTTTCTTGTACTTTGTTAAGTCGCATTGTATCTTTTCATTTATTATTGTAGGTAAAATATGCCAAATCAATGTAACAAGCAGGTTCAACATTAGCAAAGCAGTTCCACTTACTGTGTTGGCCTCAGCCATGGTCGAAGTCAGCGTAAAGTCCTTGGATACGGGAATATTCATCTCGGTGCAGGAATCCCACCAATGAGATATCATCTCCCGTCTGTAAGGAGCAGTGAAGACTCCCAGATATATGATAGAAGAAGACGATATCAAGGTATCACCCACAATGCCTTGCAGCTTGCCCTCTAGGTTGCTCAGAGATGCCACCCAGCGAACCTTTTGAAAATAAATTAGGAGAGCAATGAATAAATAGGAAAGCAAGCAAGAAAGTACAAGGGAAGAAAAAATCATTATAAATCAGGCTGATATAGGTCTTTTAAAAGAATTTTCATCACATACTGGCTAAAGTGACCAAGTAACACTAAAGTACAGTTTTATTGGACCAACATGGGTAGACAAATACATCATAATAGTAACCAGAGCTGTATGGAAGGTACAACCACAACATTGGTAAAATGATAGTTGTGAAGTATTGCTGAGTCACTGCAACTAGCATCTAGGTGTTGCGAACAGATTTAATACTTCCAGTAAATTGAACCTTGAAAATTTGCTTCAACTGTCCTACAACAATGTCATTCAGGAATAAAGACTTCAGTATGCATATAATTAAAAAACTCTTCAAAATTATCTGTTTTCCTGCACAACATTCACATATATAAGTTTCCCTCAAAACTGCCACCATAGCTGTTGATAATTGCTCAACGATAAATTGCCCTTCATGTTATGACTGTTGTCTAGGCAACACTGGAATCTCTAATGTATTCATGGAACATAAGTTTTGCATAAATGCAGAATCACCAGCTGCTGTTTTACCAACATGGAAATCTTTTAAGAGAGAATCATCAGTCAAAATGTACACATACCTTTTCATCGGCTAAAGCAGTGATAAGAATGGAAGCCCTCTGTAATCTCAGCTGGGTGGTGACTTTACGTTCTCGTAGAGATTCTCTCTGCGCAACGCTATCGTCGTACTGTTCCTGAAGGACTCCCAAGTGACCTTGAATCTAATTTAAAAGGTTCAAAAGAGAAAAAAAAGGTAGCATTGTCTTTTGCTCATTCCCCACTGACATGAATAATTGTTTCTCTCATAGTGACTCTCTTTTAAAAGTCCTCAAACAAGCTAGCTTATATCTCTTGTGAACTTTCCAAACCACAAGTTAGATCTAACTTACTCAAATTGTTCTTGTTATACTGAGATTTCAAACTCATCTTAGCCAGTTAAACCTTGCTTGCCAGTCCTTACAAGCCTCTCCTAATATTCATTTTTAAACTGCCAGAGATGGTGGTCAAGCTAGGCCAGCAGATATAGTATGTAAGATTTGTTTTATTTTTTTCATGAGCTTGATCATTCATCACAGCCAAGCGAGCTTTAGTTTCTTGTGAGGTCTCAAAAAACATGGTTTACAGTTGATCTTAATTCTGTACGTTATACTGGGCTAGTTATAAAAACCCACCTTAGCCAAGCTGGCTTGTTTTTCCTGCAAGCTTTCCAAAGCAAGGTTCAACGCTTCTTTGGCCTCTTCAACTCTCTTTTGTCGAGGTTTCACCATCTGCAACAAAAAAAAAAAAAATTCCAAAATTGGTGATTCCGACAAAGAAAACTAAAAAACTTGTTAGGAAATAATTTTGAGAAATGATTTCTTACAAAAAAAAAATTGAAAGAGAAAAGAAATTGTTGGCTAGATTGGCATTCCATAAATTACAAGTCCTGTGCTCTACCAATTGAGCAATCCACCCCACCCGCCATTAATAGATGGTGACAATCACTATAAAACTAACAATTTTCTTTGCTGGGGTGAGGGTGGGGGTGAGGGGGGTGGGGGAGGGATGGTGGTAGTCAGAACCCACAGTGCCTTGCATAATGTATAACAAGAGATTGCTCTCCAGTTTCATTTAATACATTGCAATCCTGATATCACTGAATGGTTCAAGGTCCATTCTAGCAAAAACAATTTCTTTGCAAACATTTCAAAATCAAAAACTTGAAGAGTTACTGTGATATAGAGAAAACTGATCCTTCACACAGAGAATTGTCCATTCAGGTTATCTGTAAACTGTCTAAAACAGTTGGTTGGTGAAACAATTTGTTCAAGATTTATGATGGCAAACTTCCCATAAAAGAAACAACACACAAAATGTTGCAGAATTCTCTCCACACAATATGTATTGAAGAGTGAGCTTTGTTAACAAAATACCTTTTTGACTTCGACGTAGTGTTCCAGAGCGAGGACCCATTGACAGATGGACTTACAGGCCAGCGAAACCTGGCCGACTTTATCAGGCTCAAAACCAGGCATTTGGGTGTATTTCTTTAAACGGCTGAAAACCTTGCGATGAAATAAACGAAAAACAATCAAAGATTGCAATAGAATGTCAGAAACTACTAAATAATAGAATGTAATCAAACACAATTGGCAACGATAACAAAGAATAAAATAAGCCAAAGAATTTTTACATCACGGTAAGTATTAGTTGATACTTAGTTGATCTGCTCTGAAAACTGTGCTAAGTGTTCACAGTAGCTTTGACACTCAAGACTTTTAGAGTATTAAGACATTAATGTATTAAGTAGAAAGTTCTTCTGCTTTTATCAGAAACATTACATGTAAAATATCATAAATGCACAAGTTCACAAGTCAATCAATATTGTTGAACACAACTGAAAGAACGAACCATCATGTCATTCAAATATTGCAAAATTTACCAAAATTTGGCACAAATTTCATACCGAATGGTGAAAGTTTATGTTTATGTGATCGAGAGGGGTCATGTCCCCCAATTTTTTCTCATACCTTATCAGATACGAGATCTTTTTCGTAGTTGACTAAATCGTTCAGGAACCCTGCATCGTTCAGCAGATGTTTGGCGGTCTTCCAATCTGGTTTTTGCTTCATCAGCACGCAGACCGCAGACATGACGTGCATGACCAGAACCGGGGGATTGTTGTAGACCCTTATCTCTGAGATGTCACTCTTTTGTAGAGCATCCAGGGCAGCCGTGGCATCCTCCAGAGCTGGTAAAACTGAATCCAGGTCTTTCTCAGCTTGCTAGATGACGGATGAGTAAATAAGACATTACTGGTAACACTTTAATAATAATAATAATCAGAAATAAATACCATATATTAAAGTGCTGTTATCATGAAATAAAACATGCTCAAGAGCACTTTACAAAAGAACCAATACCTCGAATATAAAATTACCAAACTTAAGAAAACCTAAAAGTAATAACAACAGCAGTTAAAGTAAAAAAATTAAACCTTCTCATGTTTTAGTTTTATTGTTTTTGTCTTTAGTAATTACTAATGGGTATAACAGATGTGGAAAGACAAAAGTTACATCATTTTAGTCTCTAAATGTATTAGATAAGCTTATTCAAAAGGTTGTAAACATAGTTTAGACCAAATAGACGAAACACAGACAGCATATGCTGACATTAAATCATTAAAACTAATAAGAAGATGATTTAATGTCGTTAATATTTCACCAAGATTAAAGTGCTGGAAAGCAATTTGTATTCATAATCTCCACGAACTGTTCTACTCCAGCCCATAGCCTCTTCCCACACCCTAAAATATCCTTAAAGTCTAATTTATTACCTTCTTCTTAAACACACCAATATTAGGGCTAATTAAGTGATTTCTCTCATACGCCATAGATTTGTGAGTTAATAACTTAGGAGTGTTAGCTCAGTGGTTAACGCCTGTGTCTTTCAATCATAAGGTCCCGAGTTCTAGTCACTCCAAGATTAATGTATGTCGTCCAGTTACAGAGTTGTTGACAATTGACAATTCATAATCATGGACGTTAAATATGAATCTAAGAGACTGACTTCGGTAAGCTTGCGGCTTTGATAAGCCAATGAGGCTTCTTCGTGAGTTCCTGCTTGCAGGAGGATCTAAAATACATACATACATATATAAAATTTCTTGTCTCCTTATGTTAGTACGTACATCAGCATAGTCTTGAACCAGCTGAGTTTCCCGTTTCATGGTCGCCTCTTGCTCCTCTACGATGGTCTTGACCTGATCCACCGCCTCTTGGTCCCTCGAGAGCTGCTGGAGGAGCAGCTCGGTATCCTAGCAATATGAGAGATAACATCAAAGGTTAAAATCTATCAGCTCAATAATGTGATATTTATATGAAAAACCAAAATCTGGAAAAATTAAGAGCAATAATTGGAGCAAATTAATCTCTCCAGATCTTATCACCTCTCTTTGTTTGTGATTCTGTACCATATCTACCACTTAATACCCACAAATCTCCATATGGAATAACTTTGTTTTGAGTAATGTACATAATGATGTTGACAAAATAGTAGAATGAGGGTTCTAAAAAAAATATATCCCAACATATATAAATTTTTGAAATGTTTGTACCATTCTGTATTTTCCATATCATACACTACATCTAATTTGTCTTCATATATTTTCTCTTATGTTGTTATAGTATGTTAATGTTGAGGATTTTGTATCTTCCATTATGTTTACGTACCATTATGTTTATGTTCTGTTATGTTTACATTCCATTATGTTTATTTTCCAATATGTTTATGTTGTTGTAGTACTTTGTAAATCCTACACAAATCAGTCTTTTACTTCTAAATTGAAACACATGGTCAAACACCTCTGTATACCTTTTGTTGTTGTTTGTATTGATGATTTATATTTACCTTGGCTTTATCTTCAATTTTAGGTCCAAGATTCACTAATTCCTCCTGCATGGTATCCACTAGAGAATTAGCCTCTGTGAGTTTAGAGAGACCCACGAACAAACGATTTCTATAAAATAGAATTGAAGAAAGACTTCAGAGTCAGTAGACATCCAGGATTAAGTATGACAGTGGAGCTAGCATGATATCCACTAGAGAATTAGCCTCGGTGAGCTTAGAGAGACTGTTCTTCATAATGATCTCTAGTTGTCACATAAGTCAAAGATGATGGCTGGGTTTATGTGACTTCATATTTAGGCCAAGTCTAGTCATTCCATTCACTCTGCCTGACTCTCGTTGAGTCAAAATGCTTGGCAAACTTGTCTGCATCACTTTAATTTGGAATTTAGTGAATGGATTTATTTTCTTGTGAGGCAGCATGTCAAAAGGAAAAGCTGCAGCAGCTACTCGTTCCCACGATGCAGCAGTGTCTAATCAACATCAAGGACTAGAGGTTATCTCTGCAGACCAGCAATACCTATTGTTTGGAATTATGGGGTAAAAGAGATTAAGCAGTATGTTCTATGCAGCCTGGCTGTAGTGATGCTGCAGCCCCCTTAGCAACCAACTTTTGACACAATGCCTGTATAGCCAATGATCAGTCCTGATGTCAGAAGGTTGGGGGCTGAAGTGTAACATCAACTTGAAAATTGGCACTAACTGAAGTATTAGCTACATCAGAAACTGAGAAAATATATTTAATAATTCTTTAGCGAAGCACCACATTTATACTGAAAGCACAGAACTATCTCAAACTTGACTAAAAATGACTTAAAAAAAAAAAAATGTTGCGCTTACTTGTTGTCCATGAAATGTTGTTTTTGCTGTCTCAGCATCTTAGAATACAACTGAATGAGGTCGAGGTAGCTGCTGGGGGTTGTGTAGTAATGACGCCTCAACTCCTGGTAGAACCTCAGACACTGATCCATGACGTCCTTGTGAACACCAACACAGATCTCTGCAATGTTGTCCTTCAGGACCTTGAATGTGACCAGCAATAGTAAGTCATAGTTTAAACACTACGCATTGATCCTGGTAGGTCACTTCAAGTTTCAATTCATACTAACAATGCTCTACTCTTATCAGATACTAAACTTTAAAGGAATATGCCAAAATTGAACCTGGAGGGCCAATATTGTACACTGAAATAATAAAAAAAAACTTTTTTTTAAATATAAAGAGAAGTAATATCAGCAGTTAATATTGGGCCACTTTCTGACTACTTTCTATGGTAAATCAAGCTAAAAACTAACTTTTCCTTTTACATTTTATAAACTATCACAACTTTTACTTAAATCATTATCTGTCCCCTGGCAGACTTACTTTTAACAACACCAGTATCAGGAGAGAGAGATAGAGAGGCGAGGGAGGGGGGGGGGGTGCAGAGGGAGGGGACATATAGTGACTCAAGCTAAATAAGTCCAATTTTCCATCAAAATTGACTAAACCTCTTACAAGTTTTACTCTACCCATTACCTGTCTTATCTGTCTGGCAGGCTTACTTACTTAAACAAAAATAATGTACCCATGGCCAATTCACAGTCACTGTGGCAGACTTACTTTGACATCTTGATCAGCTCCGATACCGGTAAAGTCTACCTGGGCCAAGAAGACAGACGCCACTCTTAGCATGGCTTGGTTGCTCCATTCATCGTACCAGTCTAGGGTGCAACAGTTGACCAAGGACGGGTGCGTCCGACACCTCTGTCTGAATGCATCGCCCGCAGGGCTGGTCGCCAACACGATGTGTAGCTTACTACGAACCCTCTGGAAAAGGTAAAAACAGAAGCAATGCAAACGGTTTAAAGCTTTCGGTGGAAGTTTCAGAAGAATTGACTTGAAAATGCCGTAAGATGAAAGCAAAATATGCTCAAATCAATTTTAAGAACCTAGTCTTCCTTGTAATGAATAGACCTGAAAACTCCTGATTGTTGCAGAATGAATTAATATGTCACTTTTTTTTTATAATGTCTATTTATAAGGAATATTAAAGAGATCAGAAAACAATTGCTGAAACATTCAACGGTGTAAAATGTTTTTAGCATTCCTAAAGTCGATGGAAACTATTTCGGTCGTTCTTTAACTTGAGAAAACAGTCAAAAAATTTATTTTGCTTCGGTGATAACCGTATTCTTAAGATCCTCATCTTACCTGAATAAAAAACTGGTAGACTGCATCCCTGGTGTCAGGTACTTCTGCCTCTGCTGCGGCCCTCTTCAGGTCCATGGTGATTGTATCTAGGTCGTCGTTATCTAAGAGATCGGGGACCTCTCCTGAATTCAAAACAGAGTTAACATCCTCCAAGAAGGACTCCTGTCGATAGAAACAAAAGAAGATTACAACAGATTCATAGTCAAACCTTAAATGAGTCTCACATGGTCTCCCTTTGAGCTTTTACTTTTAAATAAGATCCAAATTTGGAGAGGCAGCTAGGGCAAGACAAAACCTGCAAACTTTGTTTTGTTATTAAAAGATGGTAAGAATATGAATGGCTATCTGGCAAGACAATTAGGTTGTGGAAAGTTAGAGGACCACATTTGGTGTTACTTATCCATCTGTTGTGAGATGTAACATTTCCAAACCGCCTCTTGCCTAACAGTTCCCCATTTGGTTCCTGTCTAAACCACGACAATAAATTACGTTTTACGTAATAATGATAAAACCTATTTTAAAATGGTACCGATGAAAGTTCACACATCAGAATAGACAGAACAAGAACAAAAACAGTATCGATTTCCAAAAACTGTTAAAAAATTTCCAAGAAAGTACACAAAAGGAAAGAATTAAACTTCTGTAAATGGAGGCAACTATCACATACCTTGACTATGTCGCTATCTGTAAGTAGAAACACTGTGTTACTGCCCTGGACGCCGGCCAATTTAAACACTTTCTTGAGATCATCTCGGAAGTCCGCTTGACCGTACCCTCTGGTCAGTGTGAGTCTGTACAGGATGCAGCCGGCTACGTGACTGGCCAGGTGTACCGTGGTTGACTTCCCTGTACCATCCAGACCGACCAGTACCATGTGACCACCTGGTTGGCGGAAGACCCTGGCGGCACGGATGATGTGCTCTAGGGCACCTTTGAAGAATACCAGTTGGTTTTCCTGTGATAATGTAATGTAAATAAAATTTTATATAGCGCACTACGCGCGATGCATCTATCTGTGCACTTTACAAACAATCTAGAATATACAATGACATAAAACATTAAATAGAAAAAACAGTAAATACATATACCATCTACAGATATATACAGGAATTTGAGATCGAAAAACGATTTAAAGCACTGGTGAAGAGTAAAGCGATTAAACAGATTGACGACAAAATCTACAATTTGAATGCTAAAAAGTGAAAATTCCAATTGAAGCTAGAACCTAAAAAAATAATCAATATTTTATGAAGGTTTTTCTCTAGTAATAAAAAAAAATTGTAATTTAAAACTTATCAGATGGATGCATCTTGCAATAATAATAGTTGGCAAGCCTATTTTCATATAATATACAATTATTGGTTCATATTCAATATTCTCCTTTAGTCAGTAAAAATTGCTACATTCATTAATTGTTACACAATGGTGGAAATATGTACCTGGCCACCTCCATAGTTGACCCTCACGATGTACTCCTCCAAGATGTGGGCCAGTTTATCATAATCACTGATTGGACGATAGACTCTCTCTGCCGAAGGAACGTTCAGATCCAAAAAGTCACCAAACAGAAATGGTTCGTTTTGAAGTTTTTCCGCAGTCCACTTAACCTGCACGAGATAAGAAAACACAAAAATAGAATTAAAATGATTAGAGTTCTCAAAGTCTTCCGTAAAAAGTCTGTAAAAAAAAAGAATCACTGTAACATCTTTTACAGGTTCATTTGCATACTTTAAAATATTCATGTTCTATATTTGTGATTTAGCAAAAACAGTGTGTAGAATGGACAAAGAGGTAAACATCTACCCAGAGAGTTCACAATCACCATTTTTGGAAGGAACCAAATTTGGAAAAACTTTGCAGCCCTGCCCCAATATTTTGCCAACACCAAATTTGTAGAAATTGACAAAACAACTTGAGAATGTAATTCAACAAATTTTTTTCAAAACTTGGCAATGACATAAAGCAGTCCAACTTTTGACATGGTGTCCTTACAGCAAGTCCTGATGTGAGAAGGTTGGGGACGGAAGTGTGACATCAACTTTGTACGTTGGCCATAATCCAAGTATTTAGCTACTAAGACATACAAAGAGAAGAAACAAACAGCCTTTGAAATCTTACTTTGAAGTAATTATGCAAGTCATCTGCCAAGAATTCAAAGAATTTGAGTCTGTCCTTGGCATCTACCAGTCGATCATGGAACACCCTCATAGCTTCGTGAGCCAGTAACTGAGCCGCTCTATCCACGGAAGTGACCGTGGATTTGTTAGCCTGAAGAAGTCCCTGGATTACCTACGGATAAATAAATACTCCTTGACATGGCTGAAAAATTCCGACATTTGTAGACCTACTTATAGACAACATCGTTCTGCTTCTTGCAGAATGTAAATTGCAGGATAGTTTCAATGTGATTCTCAAAGTTCTAGCAATTAAAGGAAAGTACAAAGAGCAAAATGTTTCATGTTCCAAGTCCGTCTGTTGGCTACGATCTTAAACAACAAAATGAAACACCTCACAAGATCAAGAGATTATCTGCTTTATCTTGACCACTGCTAAAGAAAAAATGGATTAATAGGACAATAAGATTAGAATCATTATATCCGGGAAATAAAAGAAAAAAAAACACTGGACTAATAGGACATAAAGTTTAGAATCAAGAGATTATCTGCTTTATCTTGACCACTGCTAAAGAATAAATGGACTAATAGGACATTAAGATAAGAATCATTATATCAGGGAAATAAAAGAAAACAATGGACTAATAGGACAATTAATATTAGAATCATTATATCAGGGAAATACAAAACAATAACAATAACAACACATGTTTAAGATAATACATTTGATACCTTTGATAGATCCCTCAAGTTGAATGTGTAATGAGATTTAGCAGGGGTTGGTAGCATATTAAAACACATCTTGTAGTAGATAGCAATAGAGGCAGAGACCAAAGGCAGGAGTAACTCTCGAATGTCCGGCAAGAAATCACCGTTCTCTAGAAAACAGCCTAACTGGACTTGGTAAATATGTTGTAAGGATTGGACTGATGGTTGCGGCAAAGACAGCACACTGCAAAAAAAGAGATTTATCAATAACAAAAAATTAAAGCAATTATATAAATATAACATGACTTTAGGAGAATTGAAGTTGAAGGATGATCAATCAGTCAATCAATCAGGAGACATTTATATAGCGCCAAAATCAACAGAAATTGTTCAAAGGCTCGAATGTACCATAGCGTGTACAACTTAGCCTTGGTCATTGGTAACTTGTCATACCTACACACCAAAGTGTGCCCAATTCAATCAATATCTCCTGCGGCACCACAGTGCACCACAACCACGTGTTCCCCGGGGGACTTCCCATAGGGTGCAGCCACAAACCGGCGCACGCAACTATATTTACAAGTTACCTTATACACCTGGGTGAAGAGAGGCAATGGAGATAAAGTGCCTTGCCCAAGGACACAACGCAATGATCTGGCCAGGGCTCGAACCTGTAATCCTTAGATCACCAGTCCACTGCCTTAACCACTTGACCACAACGCCCCCCGATGAAAGCAACGGACATCCAGTAGCTTACCTGAAATGTTTCAGAAGACGAGGACTGATGGGGTTTCTCCCTCCGCCAAGAGGAGCGCAAGCTGCCAGGAGAGTAACGTCTAGGATATTCTGTAGGGAAACGTGATTCAAATCTCGATAATAACTTTAATACAACTGGGAGTGTTTCATCAATAAAATAGTAAAACCTCCATCAAGGTGTGAATATCTCCATTGAGTACCCGGAGAGCTACAGTATGTCTAGATGTCAATCATACAGGTATTGTGACTTTACGAGTCTTACAGTAACTACCTAGCAAGGATGCTGACCGTTCTAAAGTGCTCCCAAGAAGCAACGCTAGCTAAGATGATGTTGATCATCCCAAATAGTATCAGGCACCAAGGTCAGTACTGACCAAGGAGCCAGCTACTGACCAATGAGCCGGCTACTGACCAATGGGCCGGCTACTGACACAGATGACTAAACAATCATGCAACAGAATGGGCTATAAATGTGACAGTGATATCTCTAACCAGCTTGTGACTGCATGGCAGATTCCATCACCCACCAAAACAAAGATCTGTCGCACATAGTCAGTTTAGAGATGTAGCCAATCGTTTACAACATGTCAGTTTACTTCCCATTGGATAGACATATTGGTTCAGGCATTCAGTCTTTTACTCAATTTACTGGGACGCTTAACTTTGTAAAGGTAAAAGTATGATTCCTTCTCGCCTTAATTAAATAAAAGCAATTGGAACTAAGAACTTATTCATTCCGTCATGATCATAACACATTAGAGTTTCATAAACAAAGTAGAAATTGGTTTATTAGCTAAAAGTAATATGAAAATGTTTTGGGCTTTTGGTTAAAAAAAGTGAAATTTTAAACAACTGTTCTGATGCTCCTGTTATGAAACAGGGTGACTGTGGGAAAGATGGTGATTTGGTGGGGTAGGGTAGGGTGGGGTAGGGTCAGGTCGGGTAGGGTCAGGTGGGATAGGGTAGGGTCAGGTAGGGTGGGGTAGGGTCGGGTATGGTGGGGTAGGGTCAGGTAAGGTAGGGTGGGGTCAGGTAAGGTAGGGTCAGGTCGGGTAGGGAGAACAGTGACACTGGCTCTCTAGAGAGTTTATTACCATAACTTAGTATACACTAACTAACTTAAATGTGTAGGATTGTCAGTATGACACCAGATCATAAATATTTTTTTACAAGACAAGAAGGGCTCATTGCAGTCACGACATAATATTTCCTGACCTTCCATGTGAGCTTCTTTGTATCGTAGAATCCACCAAGTTCCATAAACTGTCTAAGTAGCTCTAGAGGGGGCTGTGCTCCATACTGCTCCGGTGCTGGTAAATTCAAATCATCCACGAAAACGAGAACCTGAAAACAAAATGGAGGAGGTATGACTGTAAGTTAACGTGGTATTGCATTATATGGTAATAAGACCTTACAGCTTTGCCTTACAAGTCTCCATGTATTTCGAAAGCAAAGAGCGAAAGAATCAATGATGGGACCGCTAGAATATGATTGAAACTATTCACCAGCAAGCAAGTAGTTTTTACTTGTATTCCCAATTTCACTGGGACAAATGTTAACATTTTAACCAATATGTTCTATACTTAATCTCCTTGTCAGTTTCCTGTTAATGACCTGCTTACTAAGCTTCCATTTAGTAATTTATATACATTTTTATCAAACTGAATTCCTATTTGACAACAAAATCCGCAATAAAACAAACAAAGTAGTTAAAGTTAGTTTTTACTCTATAATCTTATGGAAGAATCCATTTTCTGCATGAACAAGAAGAAAGAGAAGGTTTCTAACCATCATCAACCCACTGTCAATGACCTACTAACAAAGCTTTCATTTAATAATTTACATACATTTTTACCAAACTTGATTCATATTTTACAACAAAATCCGCAATAAAACAAACAAAATAGTTAAAGTCAGTTTTTACTCTGTAATTTTATGGAAGAATCCATTTTCTTAATGAACAAGAAGAAAGAGAAGTTTTCCAACCATCCTTTCACTGGGACAAATGTTAACATTTTAACCAATATGTTCTATAATTAATTTCCTTGTCATTTTTCTGTTAATGACCTACTAACAAAGCTTCCATTTAATAATTTATATACATTTTTTTTTCCAAACCTGAATTCATATTTTACAACAAAATCCACAATAAAAAAAAAAAAATTATAGTTTTTACTTTGTAAACTTAATGAAGAATCCATTTTCTGCATGACCAAGAAGAAAGAGAAGGTTTGCAACCATCATAACCCTGCTCTCTAATTCTTAACCAAGGTTATAGATCAAAACAAATTATTTTACCTTTTTCCCTCTCGGCCCAGCAAGGGTCTCTCTTCCCCTTTTTACTAACTTGTGCTCAATCTGGGCCTGTACCCTGCTGGCCGAAGTCTGAGCGCTCAACTGTAAGGTTGTAGACACCATACCTCCTGTTGACCTCCTGACCTGACCTGTGATGAAGGTCAAATCCATAGGATCTCCACCTGAGAGAATTAAAATTTGCCAAGGTCACACAATGTAAAAGAATTACCTTTTTTTTTATATCTTTGTTAAATACATGCAGGTTGCTTAATTAGAAAACAAAACAAGTCTTCATGCTAGTTCCTGCTTGCAGGAGGATCTAAAATACATACATACATGTTCACCCAACAAAAATACTGCAAAGACAAACTCATTTGCATTGCATATTTATGACAATAATGAACTAGCTGTAACACAAAGGAACTTATGCAAATACATTCCCACCATACACCTTCCCCACCTCCTTTCCATTTCATAAACAAATCGTTGACAATTTTGTGTACAGTCTATGTGTTAAAAGAGAAACAAGATCTTTTACCGGAACTTACCAAATTCTGAGCTATCATCGTTAATGATACCAGACGTCAGGGCGGAGATGTTGGAGAGGATGTTTGTGCCCCTCTCTGAATAATGGAAGACCTCTCCGAGCACCGTACCCAGCTGTGTAGTTGATCCCTTATCCAGACAAAGCTTCTTTAACAAACTTCCTACCAGAGCAGATTTACCTACTCCAGACTCTCCTGTAAGAAAATAAAACGTTCAGGAAAGATGTATTACTAGTTTTTGGTCATTGTTCATGGATGCTTTAAAGGCATTGAAAATTCGCCCCAAACCGTGCTCTGCAAAAGTTAACTTTCCGTTGCTTGCAAATTACGTTTTCTTCTTATCGCTGCAAAATGCAGACAGTAATGAAACGTGATACGTTGTTATCGTTAATATAGACCTGAGATGTCCATCGCTGCTATGTACACTGTGTTGTGGGTATTGACCGTAGCTATATATATTTTCTGGGATCCATGGTGGTGTCTAACACTTATGTTACACCTCATTCGAAACTAGCTAGGTCAGATTACCGACATGAGAAGTTTGTTTGTGCGCGACTCTTCACACCCTTTAAACTTATGATGTGTGAAATGTGTGTATAAAAAAAAATATCTTTGCCTTTAATGTCATATAAATGAGCAAATTTATATGTATTTTTTGGTGTACTGGATTTATATCTAAACAAACATGCAAACTCATGTGGCATTAGTGTGAAAGTGACATAGCAAATTTGAAAATTTAATTTCCACATTTTTACTGAGTGTTCCCATAAGAGATGATAAATGACATGTAAACTGTCCTAAAGTATTTCTGACCTTGAATCAATTAACTGAGGTTACCTTGTATCCTGTGCTAGCAAAAATTTTGAGAAAACATTAATTAACATTCTTTGCAGGATTTTTGTTTTAAAGGCAAATAACAATTGTTTATAACCAGTATGTGAATAAAGCAGTGGTATTGGAAGCAATTACACCTCTCATCTGCAAAGTTATGGGTTCACGCCTTGGCTGGTTAAAATAAGACTCAATAATATGCTAAACCTTTGAACTGGATAGCCATTTGAAATGGAGTTCCATTTCTCTCAAATGCACACTGAGGTTGCATGCTTAGCAATATGAAAGAACTAGCTCTCGGGCCAATATAAAATTAGAAAGAAAGAATGAAAAAACACCCACCCTTATCTGAATAATAAATTATTTACCTGTGATTAAAACAGGGTGTTTGTGAACAGCTAACAGACTGGTCAAGAATGAAAAGCGGACACTATCCCACCCTATCTGAATGATAAATTACTTACCTGTGATTAATACAGGGTGTTTGTGGACAGCTAACAGACTGGTCAAGAATGAATAGCGGACACTGTCCACAGTCGGTACCAGCTCGCTGTCCTCCAGAGATACGTCCTTGCTCATCTGAGTGGTCAGACCCATTTGCTCTCCTAAGGACACATGGGTCACCCCTTTCTCTATGAGGGACTTGGTACTGGGTACAAGTTCCTCCCAGGGTACAAATTTGCCACTCTCTGGGCTGACAAAATACTGGAAGATTGTTCGGCTCCCGGATGGGAGACGGACACCTTTAGTAGTGAAAAATAGATAAATTATTTTCATATTCAGTAACTATTAAACTATTCCCCCCCCAAAAAAAATTGTATCAATCTGAAATTACACAGAGAATGTTGATACTTCACGAATAAACCGACAAAAAGTTCTCCAAAAGTTTAGTCATCTTTAACTCTTGCTTTGCACTTTCTCTTAAAACATCCCATTCAATATTCACATAAAATCTTACGATCAACGTATTAAAAAGGTAAAAAACTTTGCTAGACTTATATATACCAAAAGAAAAATAATATGTGCATGATAACTGGGATTGAGGATGAGTGAATCAAATAAGTGACCAGTTTGGCAGGGGCTACAGTAGTAGAGGGCTTGTAGGAGAGGTATTGGAAAGGTAGGTAGGAAGGACAGAGTTGATAAAACCTTAAACCAATAGCTCACCTAAAGGAGGCTCTGTATCGAACATATCGTGAACAAACCCATCAAATTCGTATGAAATGTTGATGTCTACGACTTCTCCTTTCTTCTTGTTTGTGCCGTCTCCATCCTCGTTCTCTCCTACTCGAGGAGCGAGCGATATACCGCCGTCATCTTCGCTGTCGTCTTCCCTCTTGAGAATTCCTCCAAAGGACCAGACGAAACAGAAGACAAAGATCTTGCCAAAGAGATTCTGAATCTGGTCAGGATGCTTCTGTAAGAACCACTCCTTGCTACTGTTGGCCACCAAAAAAAAAAAAAAAAAAAAAAAAAAAAAAAAAAAAAATTGAAAGAAAGGAAAGTTTTACAGGAGTCCGCCAAAATTCTCAAAAAGTAGAACAGTTCAATTAAACCTTGAGGATGAACAGGCCATCTGTTCCTAGAATTATTCAAATTGATCAGACCATTTTGCAATGCAAGCGACTGACCATTTTGATATGTGATTTTGATTTTATCTTTAGACATTATGACCGAGAGATATTGAGCATTTATAATTAATTCAACGTTCCTCACCTTGCTGACTTTGAAAACTTGGATCTATCTTTATCTCTGGCTTTCTGTCTTCTCGAACCAGGTTTGGGAGATTTTCTCGCCACACGACTCGATGTGAGACTGTCCCCGCTAGAAGGTCTGTCCTCATCAGCTGACAAGTATATGAGTAAAGTAGATATTAATAAAATTATCTGTATTCGGAAGTTGCGATAGCAACACAGGTTATATCTCATCAATGTGTTTGAATATGGGAGTCAGTTCTGTATCTAGTTGAAAAGGTCTGCTATCATCAACTTTGAAGCTTTATATACACCATGTTTCATTGTCTGAATATTCATATTTTAAAATAATAATTTAAAAAAAAAAAATTATATTTTATATTTATATTATTATATTTATATTTATTTTTATATTTATTATATTTATATTTATTTATATTTAAATTTATAGTTATATTTTTGTCAGAACTCACCGTGTTTGCCAAAACCCCCGTTCTTGCCGAGGAAATCCAGAAAGGCGGAGAGTAGATAGCATAGGGTTGCAACGAGACTGAGATCGGTCACAGGAAGGTGTTTATATCGGTTGTGTTGTTGTATAAACTCCAGTCCTTTATCGATGCTCTTCTCGAACAGAGCCAATAGATGCTGTTTTCCATTATCAGGTATCTGCAATGACATCAGATAGTGAAGAGAGAAGGAAAACTGGTCACCTCTAGTTTAGACTAATAATGCAATGTTTTATATATGTGCACAGATACAAGAATGATGAACAAAATATAAGAGAAATGCCAAGCAAAATGTAGTGAAGAATGAGTGGTTAAGACCAGAAAAAGAATTGGTTTCCAAAATTAATAATAATGAGGTTCCATCCATACTAGACTGAAACAACTGAGCCTATTTCTAAAATGGTAAAACATCTGTCTTGAGATAAAAAGGAACAAAACTAAAACAAAAACAAAAACTTTTATTATTAATATTTAATGCATGGCAAGAAACATGAACCAACTCCTTTAAAAAATAGTAAAAAATATTTGAAGTCTGAACGTATTCTGAAAAGAACAAAAAATTATGTTGCTTTCATAATGACCTCTTTTGATAGTTTCATGACCCAAGTCTTGACAAATGGTCTCCAACCAAGATCTACTGGGTCCTGTTAAAAAAAAAAAAGAAGCAAATAATATCAGTCAGTTTCACCATACGGAAGATGATATTTCATAATATTTTCATTGAAAGAAACAAATGTATCGGAAATTTTAATCACAGTTTCTCATTTCTTGCACGATAACTTTTCCAGAAATCTCCTATTTTGTTATCTTTTTCTTAATATGTCATCAATTCTGTCCCAATACAAAGGAAAAAAAAGGTTATCTATGGTCAACTTTGCACATCCCTGTTCATGTGACCAAGAGTTGTAGTCACCATGGGGAGAGGCATTGGGAGCCCCCCAATTTTTTTCCAGACTTTCTTCCAATTGGCTTACATTTGCATGCAATGATACTGGTAACATTAAACATGTGCTACACAAATGCAGTTCAAATGACAGAAAGGTATCATCATTTTGCATCTAGGCCCCATTACCCATACAATATATTTCTGATAGGGTATGGGACACTCATCCCAACAACAGGCAGACAGACAGACAGCCAATTTTTGTGCCAAAGGAATGAAAACAAACAGATAAACAAAATCTTTATTGATCGTCTGAAATCCCAACAAAAATTAATAATTATAATATTAATAATAGGATTTATTAGCAATCTCAGGAGATTACTTTTGGAAATTAATGATCAGCACTTCTAGAATATTAATATCTTGAGCAAAACATAATAAAAAAGAAAAAAATGAAAAGAGAAGCAAATAATTGTAAGGCGGCATTACCAGATAGACCATGGCACATCTACTGATGGTAGCAGGGCTGGCCTGGGAGAGATTATCCACCTCAAATATTAATCTCATTCCTGTCGTCAGGGTGATCCGTTCGCCGTTAGCTAAACAGAGGAGTTTGCTATCATCCAAGGTGGTGTTGAGGTTTTCCACCCAGAGGGTATCTACGGGACCGTCCAGCACCAACCATTGCCAGTCCTGGGGAGTCTCGGTGTTCTGGTTTTGAGTGATACGAGAGACGTCTGAGGTACCAGCTTCTGAGGCTGCCGTGTTGGAGTAATCTGTCTGGGATCTCTGTTGAGGGGAAGGACCCCTCGAGGAACTTCTTGGGCTTGTCACCTAGGTGATATGAATATTCATAATTTATGAAAATGTAAGGATACTAAGAAGAAATCTTTTGGTCACTTTAATTTAGAATAATGATGAGGTACAAAACAACTCTATGCATGAATACAAATACCTTTATTTGTTAAAAAGGTCAATAATTATTGATTTCGTTTGAATTCAAGTTGAACATGATGATGAACAACGTTTGCTAACTCTATTCTAGATTCCAAGCAGCCGAATACTGACACTTATAAAAACGTGGTCTTATTAGAGTTATAAATATGGGACTCAATGGCTCCATGCAATATTTTATATTAACAAGTACATGAAAAATTGTATCTTAAGGAATGACATAATTATAGGGAGAAAATATAACAAATGCTTTTGTTAATAAATGTAAAATGCAAAATAAATGCAGGATACAGGAGTTTACTCCACATTTACAATGACATGGCACATTTATTTATCATTCATAAGATCTGGTTAGAAAAAGAATTTTATTTTCCTTGTTTTTAGTACTTCCTGGATCCTTAGTGTGATAATATTTGGAAAACAACGAAACTTCCATATCTCAAACGTTAACAGGAATGTAACTTACTGTATAATGTCTTGGCTGAATGTTTGAATTACTTTGCAAATATTTCTGTCATTTGAAACACAGAATGTGTCTCCTTTTGGTTGTCTGTCATAATTTGCACATGACTTTAGAGAAGGATTCTTTCAAATCACTTTAAACCCCTGATTTTTGTTTCAAGAGGAGGAATGGCGATACTGAATAAAACTTTCACACACCTCCGATCTGCCTTCATCGTACCCTCTTGGGGTACGAGTGCCGATGGAGACGTCACCTGTGACCGATTTATCTGCGGCATCGTCGCCATGGAAACTGTGAGAACTCTCTCTGGAGAATCTACGAATGGCGGATGCCAACAGTCCATCTGTCCACTCTAGAGTGTTAGGATCGGTCTGGCCGTATAGTTCGCCTATCTTGACACATTTGGGATTAATGGAGAATGTGTCCACTTTACCCTTCTTGCCAAAAGATTTCTAAAGAAAGTGATTAAACAAGAAAAACAGGAGATTATTTCAGTTTTAGGTAATATTCAAGGAATGAAGTAGTAATAAAGTTTGAACAAGTGTGACCAGTATTTGACTTTCTAGCTGGCATATTTGAGGTCAATTCCGATGACCTCTTGAAACAAATCCTTCCCACTGTATACCTCAATGTGCGGTGCAGCTTGCACGCAAGTCACTTTCTTTCAATGGTTAGAGTCATTGCCATAAATTTGCAGTACTCAAGTCATATACTCAAGTCACAGTGTATTATCTCGACATGGGGGGAAACGTTGATGCTCTCGTTAGATTCACTTTTGAACTTTGCTTTGAACTTAAGTAACTCAGGTCATGACTTGTTACATCAGTGTACACAAACAGTATTTGTGTGCTTGTGTATGTATCACTTTCCCTGACCATATGACAATGAAAGACACGTACCTCATTTGACCCCGGTAACCAAGACGGTCAAGGCTGCCTATAGAAAAACTGTCCACTTCAAAATTCATTGAGTTAATAATTTGTTACTTGATAGCATAAACTATCCCAAGTACTGTTATTAGGATTCATCCTTTGGGTGCACCTAATTAATTGACCAGCCACATGTATGATTGTAAACACAAGTGCTCTCATGGCCAGCACTTAACTTTCCTGTGTGAAGACAATATTAACTTGACCACTGGAAATAATACACTGTGTGTTTTAATCATGAATTTGTGCAGAGTAGCGTTCAGTATGGCATTAACAACTCGGGCAGACATTCAATCTCCCCTGTGTTTGGCCAAAAAACAGCGGACTTGGGTGGTATTTGCTATAGACAGGGAAGATCGTAAATGACAGTTTATCCTACCCAAGACATACTAAAACATATCAGAGAGGTTTGGACTCACAATGACAGAGTGTCTATTCTCTCCTACTTGCAGGTGAAGGGTCGGCAGGAGGGCCAGAGCCTTCTGTAGGATATTTCTGACGGTGGTTTTACCGCCACCGGATGGACCGACCAACATACATCCGTGTCTGACCAATAGTTGACTGTGAAGCTGTTTGACTTGCTCAAGTTGTTTAGGCCAATGTTGGATGTTCATATCTCTCACAGCCATAGAGATAGCTTTCTGTGAAAAAGATAAATATTAAATACAAAATTATTGGCAAGAAAGGCAAACATAATAAGTAGAATCTTACAAACTGTTGGAAATGATTTACTTCTAATTAGTTTTTTTACATTGTGTTCAGAGAGACTTATCAAGTTTGGTTTCTTCTCTTTCCACACAAATAAGGTGTGTTAGCTCAGTGGTTAAGGCCGGTGCCTTTCAATCATAAAGTCCCGAGTTCGAGTCACTCCAAGATTAATGTATGTCGTCCAGTTACAGAGTTGTTGACAATTGACAATCCATAATCATGGACGTTAAATATGAATCTAAGAGACTGACTTCGTTCAGCTTGCGGCTTTGATAAGCCAATGATGGCTCCTTCGCGAGTTCCTGCTTGCAGAAGGATCTAAAATACATACATACAATAGCTCAGCATTTAATTATAAGGTCAGTATGTTCTTCTAGGAAGTCACTTTAATACAATCTGCAATTAAAAAGTATCACTTTCCAGCTAAAACTGAATATTCATTGCTGGAAGTCTCTCCTTCTAAAACTAAGTATTCATTAATTCTCCTCAGCTAATATCACTGTACACTGTCCTCATATATCATGATGAACAGTTCTTAACCCATATCTGATAGAAACAGGATATTTAATTTCATTTTCATTTATTTATTTCCAGTATAAATATAAATATTTGTAAACAGGACATCAAAAGTGAGTATGTAACAAGAAAAAAAT
>JAIPMN010016729.1:0-11877 GCA_020650975.1 Apostichopus californicus
GAACCCCCCTCCCCTCCCAGATGGTTAAAAATGAAAGCTTGTTTGTCACAAATACAGTTAAAATGATGGAAATGATCTCCAGTTTGCATCCTACCCAAACAAAAGAGAGGGGCCGTCCCCTCCCCTTAGACCCGTCCCCAGGACGGATATCACCCAATATGTGTGTCGCCACGAAGCACCACTCCTCCCCCCCCCCCCTTTGCACAAAAAAAGGAGAAGAAAAGGTCTGGCTACGAGCTTGCTGTATAGCGTGCCCTTATCTGATATATGGTCTAAGAACCGAAATCATTGATCTTTTCCGCTAAAGGTGTTCTTTTCCGTTACCATCAATTTCTGTCAAAATTCGCGATTTACTTTTCGGTTTAGAAAATTTCGGTAGACTGATATTTTTTTTGGATTGTATAAGGTCCATAGAATGTGTGAGATATCACACGTTTATTAAGTGTTAAATCAACATGAATGTTTGAGGGGCATCTGTGATTTATCTCTATATAATTTACCAACCCAAAAATGGGGAAAGAAATGAAAAAAAAAACGAAAAAAACAAAAACAGAAGGAACAAAAAGTGAGAGAGAGAAAGAGAGAGAGAGGAAAAAGCAAAAACTAAAAACATGGGTGTGTAAGTGCGATAATGATCGGCGAAACACTATCCATCACTCGGGCTTCAAAACAAAAACTTATTATAGACTTTTCGACACGTGTTGATGATTATTTTAAAAGTCAATAGATTCTCCAAGTACTGAGTGGCATTTTCTGCCATTGAGAAGTGAAAGTTCACCTACTTCCGTTTGATATATATATATATAAATATATGACGGATGGGTTTTACCCTTCCCATTCACACTTATATGTGGTATAATTACCATGTATAATACGCTTATCGCGCCTACTTGTTGTATGTTGACTTTTCACTGCGAAAGCGGTAAAGCTGTGTTTTTCAAAGAGGGGACGAAAAAAAAATGACATTTTGATTTTTTGTTGTTGTGGTAAAATGAATGATCGAAATTGGATTAAAAGTCGGCAGTTTTTCTTTTATAATTTATCGAACATCTTTTAAACAATAGTTTCTCCTTCGAATAGAAACCCGGGTATGACATCAGAGCCATTGTGGTATAACGCATTTCATATTAATGAGATAATAGTGATAACGGCGGGGGTGGGGTAGTAGTCATTATTCAGTGTCTGCCACCGTAGCAACTTTGCCTTTCCCCGACTATGGGAGGGAAGGGGGGGGGGGAGGTCGGGATCTCATCATAATACAACATCAAAGGTTCATTTGAAACATTGTCCGTGTGATCAATCTGAAAGGACACAATATTTATATCAATCCTCTCCTTCTTTCGATACAGGTATAAGCATACCCACAACTCACTGTTTTTATTCGGGCATTTACGGGAAAACACATTTCAATGTTTCGCATCTTCCAGGTTCACATCAGACACGCATTTCGATGGAAAACTGGTAAACACATTGCTCAACAATCGAACCCAAAAAAAATAATGAAATTAGGTATATTTAATGGTCGACTTGACCGTTCGTATCACTGTACAAACTCTGGTGAAAATAATATTGAATAACAATTGATCCTACTCGTCAGCCAGCTGACCATCCCCCTCCCCCCTCCACACAAACCTCCCCCTTCCAGGTTAAATATATCTTCCCATTATCCCTCTCCCAATCTTTCTTTAAGAACAATAAGGGCAACACAAAGACAAAGACATAAATAACAATAAGAAAACAGGGAATCAGAAACTGCGAAACTGTCATTATTAGGTAATTCAGCTATATTTGAAATAAAATTGTGATCAAAAATGTTTTTTTGTTTTTTTGCACGATAATTACAAACATGTAAAACATATTTTAGATAAGTAATACATTATGCTTTCGATTTTAAGGGGGGAAAAAGAAGAGTTTTCATGACCTCAAAAAAACAGTAGTACTTACAAGCTGAAATACTGCACACACATAAAAAGAATTATTTTCATTTATTAGTCAGAACAGATCTATGGAAGTAGAAAATAAGAAACAAGAGAATGAAAAAAGAACAAACAAACAAACAAAGAGAGAAAGACCTGATGAAATCTGAATAAAATGACAGCAAAAAGTAGAATAATGAATAGAACAGCCATACAGTGGCATCACCAGACCAAACCCTGTGAGGGGGGAGAAGGGGTGCATGGAGGGGGGGCGGGTGGGGGCAGATGGAGGGTAGGGGTATGTGGGAAGGAAATGATGCTCTTTCCACCAATTATGTCAATGACCCACCCTTCAGTAAATAACTGATACTGCTTCACAGATTGTGTAAGGTGTCACAAAAGCTGCAGGTGGGTTGGGGGGAGGGGGGGGGTTGAGGAAGAGACAGCATGGTGAAGCAGATGGAGGGGTGGGTATATGGTTGGGGAAGGATCAGAATTGATCTAAACACTGGGATACCATTTTTGGAATCATGGATCTATCCAATAATCAAATTTGCCATGTCTAAACATGCCCTATCACTCATGAACTTACTGTTGGATAAACATTGCATTTAAAAAATGGCGACAAAGCAAAGGTCACCCTTCATTTCATCTTACCAGCTTATTGTATCTACATTAGTATGCCTCAGTGAAGAAAAGAAATTTACAGATTCTGTTTATAACATATATAGACTGTGTAAGTTTATACTAAACATTACTACAATATTATCCCTAAAATTTGCTGGGAAAAGAAAGAAAAAAATGAAATAAATGAAAACCATTTTGATATTCCTGACTTAATTCCAGATCCATCAAAGAACGTCTGATTGTTTGGCATATCTTCTATCTAATACATTCCTTTACGGTTCTTCTCTGTGTACACAAATATACTCAGAGTCTCAGGAACGGTGCCGACATGTTTAAGTAACAGCCTATATCTCACACACACAGTTTAGGATTTTAAGTTCGAAGCTCAAAGAATTCTGAAAATTGTTCGTTTTGGTCGTAAGTTTGCCCTCTCCCCCGCCCCCCCCCATTGTAATTTTTAGTTCTTTTTCTCAAAATATTTTTACTTTTGCTCTGATATTATTAGCTAACAATTTTCATTGAAGGTTCAAAATTCCAACATCAAATTTGAGATCAACCAAAAGAGAAACTTTGCACTGAGGGCCTCGTTGACTTAACGTACAAAATCGTTTAAGAATCTCACGTTGTGCATTGGCTTGATACAGTCTCACTCAGTCAAATGATAAGTTTCCTCGTACCAAATGTGGAAGCTGTTTATATAAAACCATCACATCACAATCAACTAAAGTTAAGCAAAGCAATTAAAAGGGTCCTTTTGAGATTATCATATGTAGACCTCAATTTAAAAACAAAAAAACATCACTGATTAAAATATTTGGCAAACAGGAAAAATTGCCAGGCTTGGAATTTGTAAGGGGGTAAAAACATATGTTCTAAAAAACCTCATATTCCTACTATAAAATAACAGAGGAAAGTTTTTTATGCTCATGAAAGTTAATAAATTGTGCAGTTTTAAATGACTCGGTTCATCGGGTAGAAATGTCCCACGATGATATCAAAACTTGCTTTTGGCAAACAAGGAAATATAAGGTAATAACAATGGAGTCATCACTGATTTGTGTTCAGTGACAGAAGAGCATAGTGGACAAAATAATTCTTTTAGAGCGATCTAGTATTTTGAATTTCATTGGAATTTAGGAACGTACCCTTGTCTTCCATTTTTCATGGACTAAAATTTATCTTTATATCTGAAAACATTCCCACAATTATGAAATTGCAATTTAGATATGTGACCACTGCTATGAAATAAGGTGCAGGGTCGCTAGGACTCCAGTTTGGGCAGAGATACTAAGGCAATATACTGATGGATAGGGTGGTGTCTGACAATTTTCGGTTAGTACATAACTTCCCCTCCCACCTCAATCAACTATAAACAGAAATTCAATCATCACATACTTAAGACCACTGTGTTTGTTGTCTAACATTGTTCTCTATACATCGTTACAATGCAATTAGTTAAGGACACCATACTGCTTTGCTCGTTAATACATCTGCTAAATTACAATTGACTATTAATTCAGCCTGTGAACACTTTCATGAAGATTTGCCTTAACTACAGGTTCGAACAAAATAACTTTTTTTTTTTATCTCTGTTATCCTGACTTTTCTGAGGTCGATGGGTGTGGACTACACCAGCTAAGAAATTATTTGCTCTTTAGAAGAATTAAATTGACAAGTTACGTGTGAGGTTTGCAGAAGTCTCAACGTTTTAAGGGCATGACATGTTTCTGACATTGGGGAAGACTATATATGTGAGGTATGTAAAACATAGATTCCATAGAAATGAGAGAAATTCCTCCTTGATAATGTAATTATGGGATATAAGCAAAATTGAAACTCACTAGTACCAACCACTGATGAAATAAAAACATTAACCTCTCCATCGGTTTGCCAGGTACGGAGAATGGAATGCACAGAACATGTTACAAGATCGTGGGGTTTCTCAGAGGCACAAACATGGTTGGAAATCTTAACATGAATAACTGCAAGCTAACATTCCTTGTAAATAGGGTATGTGTCCAATGGTTAAACAGGCTAAAGCTATGGATACTATTAACAGCATAAACCTAAAACTCGACTAATATGTTTGGCCGATCCCGATCTTTGCTTAGATATGCACCTATGAATAAAAAAACAAAACAATAAAGCTCCCATTAGTGGGTGACCCTTCATCGCAAGTTCAAAACCAAAGAGGACAAAAGCGTGGAATATGACAATCCGTTTTAATTTCCAGGATAGAGTTAAGAATAATTCCTGAAATTAACAGACTCTACTGTCGGAATTTTCGGCACCTGACACTTTTCTTAAAATCGTCTCTCTGGATCTCATCGCCCCCTCGTCGACATTAAACTCTCCCGGATGATCGAAATCTCTGGTTCTTACGTACTGTCACATGTCAGGCATTATCACCGAGAGGAGGTTGATCCACTTGGCAAGATGTTATCCGATGATTGGTTGTACGGTCCTAGCACCTGCTGCATTTATCCTGTCGATCGGTAGGTGATGCCGCATCGATGATGGCTTCATCGACATCTGTAATTGACGGGAGAAATTCAAATCAGATCTTTCTTTTGGCTGTATCGACCTTGAGAAGTATCAACTACGTGTAGATGTACATCCACACCCATTATCAGACTGATAAGATGACGATGAACATTAAATATTGTCTTTCTTCTCACCTCCACTGTCCCCTTGCCTTGCCCACCCTCCTGCCTCCCCCCCCCCTAAGAAGGTACAAAATAAACAAGAACAAGTCAAGTTTACATCAAGTAAGTCTAAATACAACAGGCTACAGAGTTGGTAATGTTTGACATTTCTACTTCTGTGCATTTTCTAATTTCTCTGATACAATCGATGGCATGTCGCAAAGTTAGTTGAAACGTTACCCCCATTAAACATGTTCCCGTCCATTCTACTACTGTAAAAGAGACGAGTCATAAAACATTGCTTAAAGTCTAAATGTTGCGTCCCTGAGCTGATGGGTTCTCATTCTGAACACGGTGACAAGCCTTATTTCTTGCCTCGTTCTCAATTGTTGTCAGTCGATTAAAATACGATAAAATTAAAGCTATATGAATTCTTTCTTATCAACACACACAATGTTTGTTATCGAATATTAGGTACACTCCTTGTCTTTTACATTGAATATTTTAAATCAAATGTATTCTTTTTCTCACTCTGTGTTATGCATGAAGATTGGTATCGAATATTGGGTACATTTTTTGTGTCTTCATCAGTCACTTAAAATACAGTAACAATCAAGGGCGTAGGAACCGGGGGGGCACCAGCCCCCCCAGTGAAAAATATGGGGGGCGGAAGTATCATTCCGCCCCCCGCTTCGCAAGTCAGAAAACCCCTTTTTTCATTTCCAAATGAGAAAAAAATCTCATTTGGAGCACCAACTTGCATCTAAGTCCAGGTGAAAATGCAAAAATTATTTACAAAATGGAGTGGGTGTTGAAGTGTGCTTTATTGCACCAAATTGCATCTGAGGCCACCTGGAAATCCAAAATATTTCCAAAGGGGAGGGGGACACCTCCAGGCCGGCCATCAGTCTTCAGCCCCCCCACTCAAAAGTACCTTCCTACACCACTGGTAACAATTGCTTGACTCAAGAACAATCTGTTGGAAGAGCAACATTCTTTGCAGTCATAGCAATTTACTCTCTAACCATGTAACACAGAGAAGATTTTAACTTCTCTAAAATCCCTTACCCGGTTCCCTATTTTTTGGATCCTCGACAAAATCTTTTGCGATTTTGTAGAAAAGTTCCTCTGTAAAAGAAGAAAGAAAAAGTTAGATATCTTTTGATTGAAGGTGAAATCAACAAAACTGTTTCGCAGTGGGTGACTTTTTTGTCTGCTATTTTTAACTTTTTCTAGGAATTATGTACAATGTGCAAAAGCTTGAAAACTAAAAGGAAATAAATACCTTTAAGATCTCAATGGTTTTATTTATTTTTTCATTAAGTCTTTGTTCTATTATGGCAACATAAAACAGCTGGTTTGGTTTCCAGCTTAGTCTTCTCTCCCCCTTCCTCCCACCCCCTTCCTTTTCACAAAACCAAAACAACAAATTTGCTGTTAATTCAGTGTCATGACAAATGTAATAACATTTCACAAACATTTGTTTAATATTTAACATTTTCATAAACCGTTAGACCTAAGCCTAGCCTATTTGAGTTTATAGTTTAGTATGTTACATGGCTTAGGAAGTCAACAGAATCTCATTTGCAAACCTTTACACAGATGATGATTACGAATGAACATTAGCAAGTATTTGAGCCATCTCTTAAAGATGAGTTTTTCAGAGAATTACAAGGCAGGCATGTCAATTCGATTTGACATCGCCATCAGGACAGACGAGAACCAACCTGCAGCATCTGACAACTTTTTTAAATACTGAGGTTGGTCAAGGCACCCACCCCATTCATCATGCATGACTGCAGGACAGTTGTTACAAAACGATTGAAGAAGACAGAACCAATGTCTACATCCCCCGAGAAATAACAAATCAACTGAAGACTCTCCTCAATGATGACACTACAAAGCAGCACTTTTGACAGAATCTGGTCCCTGATGGGGATCGAACCGGGCACCTAATGGCTGTGGGGACGTAACCACGCAATCACCAAGCACCTCTACCAATTTGCATATTAGAGTATGGGCTAAACTGTTATCTTCACGAAAAGATCTCATGGAGTTGTAATTGGAAGGAAAAAAAAGTTTACATAGCTAATCATATTGTGCATTCCTTTGTGAGGTTTCCAGGAACATTTCAATGATAACACAGTAAAAGAATGCAACTGTACTTACTAATATTATAACCGGTTTTACTGGAAGTCACAAAGGTTTGGCAATTAATTTCTGTGAGAAGGAGGGGAAAAAAAAGAGTTGTAAACAAGTATATAAAAGTGATCTTGGATAATAAATTGTTCTTTGATCATTTTCATTTTTGAGAGCCATGACTTTCTAAGCAGTGCCAATCAAGCCTGTTACTTCTCAATGCAAATACCACCACATGGCCTACGCAATACAACATTTTCATTGCAGATGTAGGTAAGCTGAACTTTTATATATATAGAATAAACTGGTTGGATGTTATTACTCTCATGTCCTGCTAAGTCTAAACTAATTGCATCTCTGTAGGCTCAAATATCATTTATATGGAACATTAAAACAAAAAATGTGTTCTATAGGCAATATATAATGTGAAGTGGAACATGGTCATGCAATGCGTGGTATAAATGCAATGGTAGCATGCAGATATGCTTGTTTGGTAGTATTGGAAAGCTGCATTTGCTTTGACTTTGCCACAATCTTGCATTACAGCAAATAGTATGGGCACCATTAGCATATAGCTGTTGTTTAATTTGAGCCCTGATCCAATGATGTGTAATTACTACTGCTTCCTGAGATGCCACTAGCAGTTGAAAAACAAAATAATCTGAAATTGGTCACGGGTCAGCCTGAGTTAGACCATCCAAAGGGAGATAGGATGTTGCCTAAGTTATAAAGGCCTACACACAAGAAAATAAACATAGTCTAAGTTGGGCCCTATAACAGAAATTTGAACTTATACATACTGTACATCCTCCTATCCTGACATGCCATCCTACCAGAGCACATTACTAGGCCCACCTGGATTTTTTTTTTAGATTTTTTTGATTTAATTTATGCAAACCACAAGCTTTTGAAATTTCATTGACATTTGCCTTCATACAACACTTGTTTCTAAAACTGTAACATTATCCTCAATGTCAAAGGAGACTAAAATGATCTCAGCAGCCTAACCTGTTTGTTATAACCTTAGGCCGCCCTACTGTTAGGATAGTAGTAAGCCTACTGTCATTACTACTATGTGTTAGGATAGTATTTGGCCTACTGTCACTACTACTTCTATGGGTTAGGATAGCAGTAGGCCTACTGTCACTACTACTATGTGTTAGGATATCAGTAGGCCTACAGTTACTACTACTGTGGGGCCTGTTGGCTATACCTGGATGATTTACTTTTCAGATGACATATGTTTGGTATAAAATCGTTGTCTCTTTTCTAAGGCCAGCTTCATAAAAATGTTTCTTTCACTTCTTTTTGGGTAACGTCGTTTCTGTCTATTCTCACGGGTAAGACACATTTTGAATTCTGTTATGCGATGGTTGCAAGCTTCGTACATTCACACAGCGTACATGGTAATTACTAGTTGTGTTCAGGGGTGCAACCATGTTTACCTCTGTGAGAGGAATCGGTAAGGTGCAATAGCCCCCCCCCCCCACTGATAGACACTAATGGTTGCACCCATTTTTGCATCAAAGGACCCTCCATTCTATCAAAATTTCTTGAGGGAGGGAGGGGGAATGACACCCCTCCCATGGATGGCACTACATCTTAGTCCCCACAGTACAAAAGTGGTGGTTTGCGCTTGTTGTTGTATTTAAGTTTTGCAAGTTTGGCATTGGGTTTAATTCTAGCCATTAGTTGTAGGGATCAATGGAGATAGAATGTAAATTCCATTGTGTTGAGGAGACTTTAGTACTCGGTGATTAGTGTGAATTAACTTTTCTTAATGCTAGTTTGTTTTGAAAGAAAGGCTAACAAAATTCTTGATAATAATGTGGAAAGGATGAAAAATTGGAAATTAAATAGGTAAAATTGCCGGTTAGAGTGGCATCTCTGCCTGTTAGAGTGGCATCACTGCTGGTTAGAGTGGCAACTCTGCCGGTTAGAGTGGCATCCATGCTAGTTAGAGTGGCATCCCTGCTAGTTAGAGTGGCATCTCTGCCGGTTAGAGTGGCATCACTGCCGGTTAGAGTGGCATCTCTGCCGGTTAGAGTGCCACTTGATAACAACCCAATTCAAAACACAGCTTCAAACTGCAAGTAAATTATCCTCACCATCAGCATATTGGTCGACAACATTTTCTTCTATTCTTCTGCTCTGTCTGTTTTCTTCAATGAGGTCGTATTTTGTTCCTGTCAGGTATATTTTACAATCCTGTGAGCAAAGTGACAACAGGGAAGATAAATATGTGAGTAGTCATAATTGGGTGAGCTGCAGAGTAGTACTATGGGCCTTTTTAATATGCGGTTTAATATTTCCTTCTTTTCAACTGGAATTTTTTGACTGCTTCATTCAAAATTCCCATATGAGTTGGAATTGAGAACAGACGAATAATTACCCATCTTTGTGCCAAGAAAGGATCCCAATAAGGAACAGTGATGTTTTTAGTCCTGAATCGTCGAACTTTGCACAGTTTCATGTTATGTATTATACGAAGAGTACTGATTCACACCGTAGTTAACATGTTTGAATTTTAAAATTGTAACCGCATTTTTGAAAAGCCATTGACCCTAATAGCCATACCAAATATATCTAATCCCTACTCTCTAATAAGGAAATATTTTTCAGGGTTCTTTTAAGAATTGTCAGTAACCTTCTTGCTAGAATTACACAAACAATTTGCAAAAGTTAAGGGCAAGTTTGGCTTGTTCAGTAGAAAAATTGTATGCAACATGCGTCACAATCAGGTCACATTTAGGAGAAATGTGATCAATCAATCAATGTCATCCACGAATACAAGAAGGAGACAACAAGAGCTTTCACAGTTAAGTAAATCATACTGTCCCACTAACATAGTGTCCTGCTATCACACTGTCTTGCTATCATACTGTCATTCTGTTTTACTGGCATACTGTCGTACTGTCATACTGGCATACTGAAGAAAATTAATGTTTTGATATTGGAAATCAAACTATGATAGTTAACAGGTTCATTGCATGATCAACGCCATCCGATGACAGACACGCCTATTAAGTGAAACATCAGCGAATTAACAATGGAATTAAAACGGTATTTTTGAAAATTATTTTCAAAATGGACAAAACTTGAAAACATAGTGTGATACTTACAGGTTCATTTTTAAAGAGTTCCTCTACCCAGAATTTTGCTCGATCAAAGCTTGAGTCTTCTGTTAAATCTATAGCGTTAAAAAAAATAGTAAAAGGTGAAAAGGGGAAAGAATGAAGGAGGTAGTGCCTTGCAAAGTGATTAAAATGAAACATACAACTACTTTTCAAATCTTTTCGGATAAATAAACGACATTCATTAACATACAAAGAGGGGTTTGTCTTTATCTTTTCTAGTGGTGCTGATTTAAAGTGAGCCAAGGATTTCAAACAGGTTTTGAAGTTTGACATTGTCACCAGCTGAGTTGAAAGACTGCCATATACTCAAAAAGGAAATCAAACGATAAACAAACAAATCCATCCTGATTTTAGTTAAATTAAGAACATTTCGTCAGAGCTTCCACTTTATCAAACAACCAAATCCAGATCTTCAGACATCTTCCATTGCATCATGATCTCCTTGATCGGGGTTATTTGGTATTACACAAGAAGCATTAAGAAATCACATTTTCTTGTTTGATCGATTAAGATAATGTCGTGGACAAACCTTAAGTGTCTCAACAGGTCAGAATTCCCAAAAATATCAAAGAAACCACTGCACAAAGTGGATGAAAGTCACACTGAAAAGTGGCAATTGAACATGATGTGGGTTAGTAGAAAGGGAGGGACAGTGCTCAAATGTTACCAACATTTATAGGTAAGGGTATATTGGAGTGCCACATATAAGTGGAGAAAGGTATTAAAAGTGAGTACTAGTGAAGTGAATTTATACATACCATAGCATACAATAGCCCCTTTGGCACTTCTGTAGTATATTTTGCTCATAGCTTCGTACCTCTCTGACCCAGCTGTGTCCTTTAAAAGAAACACAAAACCAAACATAAACATAAACAATTGGCAGGCTTATTAATGGACATTGGATACTAACAGAGGATTCACCAAAAACTAATGGTGCCAATGGCTTTTGCCTCAACTGTGTAAGAACTCACCCACCCCCCCCCCCCTACACCCCACCACACCACTAACCCAGAGAGGAAAGCAGTGCTGAAATATTACCAACTTTTGGTAGGTCTACTGTAGGTACAGTAACTTGGATAAATATATACTAAATGGAAACAGGAAAGAGAGGAGAGTAGTTACTTCAAACTTAACATAACATACATTAGACAGACATGATATAAAGACCTGTTTATACTGTACTCTGATCTGATGTATCAACTAAATGGAAACAGGAAAGAGAGGAGGGGAAGTTAATCCAAACTAAAAATAGCTTGCAATAGACAGACATCATAGAAAGACCTGTTCATACTGTACTCTGATTTGAAATGTAGAACAATCTGCATGCTGTAATAATGAGATGATTGTCACTATACTAACTTGTCTGTTTAATTATTTATACATATATATGTATTTACTCAATGTTTAAACATT